>VUQR01001941.1:20048-36242 GCA_015108515.1 Hemichromis elongatus | reverse complement strand
CAGAAAAAAACAAAAGAATGGCTCGAAGCCACAATGAATGTGTAATGTCGACAATCACTACTAGATGTAAACAGTAGATTCATTTTACACATGACTAGATAAAGAGTGCACATAACCAAGGAGAGCAGATGATTATCAGAACTTGGCTTCAATAATGTGATTCACCTAAAATGCTTTTATTATCTGTTTGAATAATAATTACGTTAATTAAAAGACAATGTGTATTAGTGTTAGAGTTGCTCAAGAACAATATTTCGAATATGAAACATCAAATTGACTTTTAAAAATCACGTTCTTTCATATATTTCAGGCATGTAACTGCCTAGATCCTTAATCTTCCTCACGGCTGTTTAGATTATTGTGTTAAACAGGGTACAGGTAATAAATACTTGCATACGTGCTTACTGTTTAGTGTCTCTACTCGAGGAGAGTCGTGCATACTGTAGAAAAATGTTCTGGAAAATCCTACTACACTGTTTCTCATGTTGGAACAAAAAAGCAGCAGAATGCGAAACAGATGCACCGCACATCATAAATTTCATATATTTGTTTGCTCGTCGACTGGAGATGGATTCCACAAATAATGAAATGCCTTTGAATAGGCGAGCGGCACAAAAATGGTTTCCTGTAAGAAGTGTTTGGATAAAACAAAAAGAAGGAACACAGCAGCAGTACCAGCAGCTCGGGGTCAGTCTGCACTACCGTAGATGATTCATTGCTGCTGTCCCATTCTGCTGTCTCTCCCCTTCTCTCACCCGAGACACTACTCTCTTTGAAATACTCTCCTAGACCTTTCTGTTGTTCTATACGAACCTGAATTTCTAACTCCCAGATTTCCTGAGAAAGCTGCCACCCCACAGACTCACACACTTTCCTATGATAAATGCTACAGGCAATTATTTAAATGTCAATGGAGGCAACACCCACGCTCATTCTCATGCTCACTACTCATACACCAATCAACACAAACATATTCGCACAGAAACACATCACGCCTGTCAGTCTGGGTCTCTGCCTCATCTGCACAGCCAGCATCTGCTGCACACCAGCGGAGGACAATTAAGGGGGAAAAACAACAATAGGAGCAAAATTTTGCTGGGTGGGCTGAGCGTGGTGGGGTGCTGCAGCTCTGCTAGCTAAGAGAGTAAACCTTGCTAAAAATTCTAATGCAGCATTTCCACCCAAAAAAGAAAAATACAGAAGAATGAGTTGGCTGAACTCTCTCTCCTCTGCCTTTATTCTGCCTCTCATTTTCACAGCCTGTATGCGGCTCAAGGAATGCAAACTGAATACAAGCAAAAGGGACAGGTGCAGTGAGCAGCATCAGAAACACAACTGTTTGTCCTTGGATTTTAGCGGTGTGTGTGCACATGGCAGCTTCTGGTTTGCCTGTGAGTCTACAGTTGTGTGTGCCTACCACACAGCCATTTGGATATGTGCTATTGTGTGCCAGGACAGGCCTTCCCCACTGACCCGTTTGTACTTAACAGCAGTGCTGTTGCTTCCCTGTGCCAGGTTATGTGCCATTACAGCTGTTCGAAATATGTGTTTGTAGGTGTGTGTGTGTGTGTGTGTGTGTGTTTGTGCCAATGTCTGCATGCGGGAGAGGGAGCTTAATTAAAAAGCAGCCTGAATGACTGTAATGCTTGCAGCAGCAGCAGGTCAGGTAGAGAGTACAGAAGCATTCATCTGTGAGCCTCTGAGGTCCTAGAACCAGACAAAATGACCTTCCTCGCTCTATCAAAGAACTTCTGGTACAAAACACTAACCATAAAAGTCACACAGATCATGTCCCTAAATGCTGCATGTCCAACAGTCGAGAAGGAAAGCAATCAGGCCATGGAGATGGGGAGCTTATGATCAATCTGATATTAAATCTAGCTTTCTACAATGAAAAAAGACCGGAACATAAATCTAGTGTAGTGATTTGTTTTTTTTTCAAATTAGCATATTTATCAATTGTGTCTTGTTTTTTTAAAAAAAAATTTTTTATAAGGCTGCTTTATAGTATTAAAAAATGCTGCATCAACAACTAAGAGTCCCGTTTTAAACAGAAACGCCTTGTTTTTCAAAAACCAGCTTTTGTGGACATGCCAACCTGAAGAACTCCGATACATAAAACACAATAAAGTCCACGACTGCCTGTGCAGAAACTGCATCATGGAGCAATAAAACCAAAACATGACACATAACATGTTGCAAAATATTTGCATTACGGCTGGATATTGTTCATTCTGTATACATGCCCACACATAATCAGTGTGTGTTATTCAGCCGTGGTCAGTATGGGCCACAGATGTTAAAGTACCTGACAGGAACGGTATTACATAAATAACATCATAATAATGCCTCCACAGACATCGCCAAACTACCTTCCATCCATCATTCGAGTGCCTATTCTACACCAGGCCAAAGGGGAGCTGCAGCCTGTTTCACTTCGCCATGGGGTGGGTACATCTGGACGAGTGAGTTTTTCGGTTAACATGATGGTTGGTCCACAAATGTATTTAAAATGTGCAATAAAATCAAAATCGCATGAGACCTCTGGTCAGCGGTTGAGTGGTGACTGTTTTAAATAACTTTAAATGAATTAAACGATTCCATTCAAACAAATATCCAATGAATTTCAGCTGATTAATCGTTTATTGTCTTACCTGCATGTTAAAATGAATACATGAAATTCCAAAATGAGCTTATAGTTTAAAAAAATAGTAGCAGCTTTAAAATCAGATATGCTGTCTTTGCATGATGGAATTATTTGGAAAATATTTTACTATTTCTTTCTTTTTTAAATGGGTTGTATGCGTTCATCCTCATGAAGCACAATATGTTGTCAGGAAGCGAAGGCAGAGGTTGGGATACTGTGCATCGTGCTGATTATAGAGACAGAAGTGCTGACCTGAAAGCATATTTAAGTGCACCATCATCCCTAATGTGAGTTACTCCATCTGGCCTTGTAGATGCTGCTCGTGTCATCATAAAAGAGTAGACAACCAGTCAGATACTTTAACTACAAACCAGTATACAAACAGTATAGTGCTTGTTGTCTTGATGTCGTGTTATACATTTATTGATCGCGCTACATGATCATTTCATCATCTACACTGCTTCTTCAGCATGTCATAAGCAAAATTGTATTCAACCTCCAGGCACCTCAATGTCCATTTCAAAAGAGGGTAAGACGAAAAGTACAACTATTCCTAAATATCTGTAGCATGTAGTTGTAAACTAACTTTATTCCTCCGGATGGACGTGTACATACCTTTGCTTTAAGCTCGTCGTTGAAGTGGGGATCATTAAACTCAACGAAACGGAAGAACAGGGCACGTTTCTGAGGAATGGAGTAGTTCCTGGGAATTTCTTCCTCCATATACTCCTTCAGGAAGGTCATGTTGCACAGGAAGCGACCCGTAAAGGCCCTCAGCAGCTGGAACAGCAGCTCAATCTCCGAGTAGTTACGCCTATTGAGAAGTGAGGGAGTGGATAAGTTCAGCGCACAGACACGAAGAGAAATGGCTAATGTTAACAACGGTGACACTGTAAAACACAACTTTCAAACAACCTTAGAAGCCAACACACTGTTAATTAGCCAGTTTTATATATTTTATTCCCAAGCAGAACTTTATTTGTCAAAGGAAGGTTGACTGAACTCACTACACTAAGCTAAAATTACTGGCTGAAGTGTTTGGGGGTTAATTGCAAAGGCTGAAATAAACATCTGCTAAATGCCTAGTGCACCGAGTGTGTTAGCACTTTCTCAGTGCTCACACAGAAAGGAAAGGGTCAGAAGGTCATCTGTGATTGGAATGTCACTTGAGTAAAGTTAGAAAATGTGCTAACTTTAAAAATGTGCATTATTAACCTGTAGCGCTCACACTACTGAATCTATCAACTAACACTCTAAGGGCCACAAAGTCTTTAACAAAGCTCATTAGTGCTGCCTGGTTGCTGGTTTAGGAGTTTCACATCAGTCCACTGACAACATTATATATCAACGGCCAAATTCAGTGTGCAACATCTATGAAAACTGCAACATTTCATTTTCATTACAATTTCAGCAATTCTACATACTTGCAGTAGCTTAGCAAACAATAGGCCAGCAGCTTTGGCTCCTTCCAGTTAGTGGCTGCCATGTTGTCTTTGCGATGTCTTTCCTGGAAGGCCTCACTGACCCAGACTCGCCTCAGCTGGCTGACCAGGGAGTGCTGCCCTGCAAGCCAGCCCTCATCATTCTTCACTATGATGCTAATAATCTGAACAGATGTGAAGATGAATGGGGTTAAATTAGTTAGGGGTAAATAACAGAAAAAAAGAGTTGAGCTGTATAAAGATCTGGATGAAAAACAACCAAGACATCCCTATGTATAAGAACTGTGTGCATGTGAGTCGTCCTTAGAGAACAGACTGATATCTGCATACCTTAATGGCTTGAAACTGCAGGTCTAGTCTGGCTGTGGCAGTAGAGGGAGATCCAGGTCGAACAGTTGCTGCAGTGCCAGCAGAAACAAGCAGGGGGACGAAGCGGTTGGGATTAGAGGCCAATACGTCTCGTAACGGCTTGGCATCCTTGTGTTTCAGAAAACTCTGTATGTGAACAAATATACATACTGTAACTATAACACAAAGGAGAATATATATACTGTAACAATAGACTGCAAGGTCCACTCCATTCAATCACCAACAGTGCAAAGCAGATATACAGACTTATAATACTGAACGATGAAGAAAATTAGGAAACTCTACTGGAGTGATCCATCTCAATTCTGTGTTAATAGGACCACTGAGGCTCGAAACACTCAATACATTTCCGAATATAGCCCATTGCAAATGCAACAAAGAAGCAAAATACATTTTTAATGGCAAATGTGTCAATGAAAGGACTGAGGGGACAGCTACTTAGAGCTCTTATTGTCTGACCATGAACATGCGGCTCCACTGGGGGTCGTTGAGCGTCGCCTCCATCATGAAAAGCTCCACTGTCTGAGAAGGGTGACGCGTCAGGAACTTGATCAAAGGCTCCCTGAACGGGCTGCCAGCCTAGTGCGAGAAAAAATAATGAGGAAACAGAAGGAACACGAGCAAAGAACACAGCCTGAAAAACAAGGGATGAGAACTACTTTACATTAAATATGGACTCCATCACTTCCTTGTGAAAATATAGATTATACAGAATAAGGAATTTTAGCCCTTGTGGGGAAAAAAAAAAAAGGAGTGTAATCAAGGGTTCCATTTAATCTTGCGTCCTCTACATCACATAAAAAGCATTTCTTTCCCTCTTTTATTCTAATTATTAACCAAGACCCACCACTTCTTTCTGGCCCCATTCTACCTCCTACAGATAACTGGAATAACCAGAAAAGCATGTCTAATGTCTGACATGTCTAAATCATTTTGTTAATGGAAGGAAAAACTAAAGCCTCCCTCTTTTCAACTGTTGGGGAGCGACCTGCTTGCTAATAATTCAACTGCTTTCACTGCCTGCACCATGCAGTTTTACACTACTGATAGACAATACATACAAGTCCATCTACATAAAGCAATTGGTTTCTTACCTCTATGAGCATGGCCCTCTCAGTCTTCATGACCACCTCTAGTAAAGGTTTGACTAGAGTCTGCGGTGCAGCTGGGATCAGGTGGAAAAGGTTAATGATGGCTGAACAGATCTTCATCTCCTACAGGAAAATTCAGAGACATGCAACACAGGGAATAAAGGAGTGGATGAAATTCTTAAACAGACGAGCTGCACACAAACATCATTCCTGACAGACAGTCTTGATGGAAAGCCACTGTGGAAAAACGAGGATGAACCTCAGTCAAACGACTGAAAGTGCCATTCGTAATTAATAGGGTGTTAACTTCCCACAGGAAAGGCGCAGAGCACTACACACACCAGCTTTTGGATTAGACTCTGGATTAGACAAAGTAAAAAAAAATAAAAGGAGCAGCACGGTTATTTTTATAAATCCTATGACTTTTGCGCTTCCAAGATGCCAGAGGGGAGAAAAAAAAAAAGAGCAGAATTCAACATTTCTAGACATTTAAAATTAGAGTTAGAGCGAAGCTGAGATGATGGTAACAAGTCTCAAGATGACAACAGACACATGGACACATAAATACAGGGGAACTCCACCACTACCATGACATTGGCTCAGTTCACCAGCACGACACTGGATCAGACCAAATTTCAATCACTGACAAAGAGTTACCAACAGAGGGCGCAACACCGGGTCACATCTCACCTCAACACCCTCCAACGCAGGCTGTGCCAGAATGGGAGACAATGATCAGAGTCAGCAGAACAGCATGTGTGCTTTTTTTGTGTGTGTGGCTATCTGTTGTCTGTCTTTGTTCCATATGGAAGGTGAGCTGATAAGATAGGGTGATAATGGAGGGGCAGATTATTGCAACCTTTACAAGTGACCGCAGGAACAACTTTTCGCAGCCTCTGATGAATAAGAAGGCAAGGGCCACATTGGAAATAGAGCTCAGCTAACGTACTGATCGACTGATTTTTTTTGCCTTATCTAAGACATACGGATATCATATGTTGTCTGATATACATGAATAAGCCCAAGCTTTTAATTCCAAGATAACTTTAATATACTGTATGTGTATACATATATTTGAATTTTAGTTGGGTAACACAGAATCAATGGAATAAAAAGGAAAAATATTTAAAGTCAAGAGAGAGGGGAAAAAGTCATATTTCATGCATGCACTGTGGTTAAAACCCCTCCTCGATACTACACTCCACATTCTCCTGTTTGTCAAAACCCTCTTATGTCCACACATCTTCTTCACACCATCCTCTTCCTCCCTGCTCCATTCCTCCTTCCACAGTTTTCTTTTTCCTTTATCATAATTGACTCCCTGACCCTGGTTTTCCTTTCACTTCCAGGTCTGCTGTCAATGGGCACAAAGACCAAATTTTGGAGGGCATGAAAGACAAAAGGCCAATTTGCATCTAATTAAAACAGAACATTTTCAGATGGGTTAGTATGAAGTCACAGAGTGGGGGAAAAAAAAGAAGAAAAAAAAAAGGCAGGTGTTTTGCCCAATCTTTCTGTCACCTCGTCTCGCTGCCTTTACAAGGTTATCTGCGGGGAGATAATGAGAAGACGGAGTACGAGGCCAACCACAGCCTGCCTGCTGCCTAATTAATCATTGATTGTAATATGGACACTCACAACTCATCTGGGAGGAGGCCACACAGAGAAGGTGCACTACATGTGACTACAGCTTTCTGAGAACAAGGGGCAATTTCTCATTCCCTTTTTGGTAATGATATTTCCTTTGGACATAACAGATGATCTGAACAAATATGGCGCCAGCAGACGACTGTATTGACACGGTCCTAGTGGCCATGAATGCTTCTGCATTGCACTGAAGCAGGATTTGAAATAAGACAGACAAAAGTAAAGAAGACAAATACATGTCAGGACTGTAGAAAGATTCCCATCTGTGGTATCTTTGCAGTAAGGTCTTACGCGTGGGCAGATCTGAAATGAGTTTACTTACGCTGCCATCACTCCGCTGGCCTCCTTTGTGTGTTATTACAACTACCTCCATCCACTTCCGCAGGTGTTGCTGAGAAAGAAAAAGCAGTAAGTTTGAGCCTGCATGTAATTAAGGTTTTGATAGCGGACTAAAACTAAACTACAAACTAAGTGCCAAAACATTTTAGTCATTAAAATAAAATCAAAACTAGTCTATGAATAAATAAAAGCAGATGCCTTAGTATTAACCTGTTAGTTTTAATGCAGCGGATTTTGATTAAAAGAAGAAAGACGCGACAACAGGCTGAAGAGGCTTAAGTTTCTCACCATCATCTGGTCGCAGAATTTGTCATTGAAGGAGTTGGGGAAAAGTCGTGTGACGGAGGTCAGGCGGTTCACCACATTGAGAGTCAGGCTGCGGTAATCGCCCAGCATCATCAATAACGGCCGCATGTGAGTGTGGATCTGATCCACCTCGATCGTAGCACCTTCCAAAAACTACAAGAGGAGAATGTACAATTTAGAAATCTCCAACAACAACACAAAGAGTAGTTCGTTTTCTTAGATTAAAGCAAGCTTTGAATGATACCATGTATACAACACTCAAATACTAGTCAGATTTGTGCGGTGATGTTTACTAAACTTTTGGACGCCTCTACATTTTTCCTAATCGTGACACTTTTCAGGTTTTCTAGCCCCGTGAACTGGTCACTACCCCTTGTGTCTCCATTAAAGAAATAAGGCCACACAAATGACAGCATGGTGAGCTGTAAACGAGTACACATGCCAACCAAACACTGATGACGCACACCCACACACCCTCCCACAGACGGGAGGGAATGATGCATGGCAGCCACATTCATTTTCCTCTCAGCGCTGAGAACAAACACTCCATCCTGTATCGATCTGGCCATGGCAACGCTCATTAGTGCTAGCAGGGCAGAGATGAAAGAAGGGAAAGAACAGAAAATGGCAAGGAAAAAAATAAAAATCACAGGATAGTGAAAAGTGATGGTGGTTTAAAAATAAATAAATAAATAAAATAATAAGGACACATAAATGGATAGGAGAGGGGACAAAAGAGCTTGGAGTAAATAGATAGAGGCTAAGACGATATGGATACTTTAATGAAGTATCCAGAGCTGGTTCAGGGAGAGTGTGATAAAGCTGAGGGAGGTCCACATGAAGATGGAAGTGGGTGGGGAAATGATATGAGGAGAGAATTAACAAAGACTTTCCAAATAAAAGACTATGGATAAAGCAAGGATGGGAAAAATGGAGGACAAGATAATATACACAGAAAATTGAAGAGGTGAAAGAGAAAGTGACACGGTAGGAGGATATTTCAAAGGTGCAGAAAACCTGATTATAAAATCAAATAAACGAGTGTGACTACACTTAATTATCGGTTTCGTGGGTAGATCACCTCATAGCTTAAGCACACAGATTAATGCATATTTTAAAAGGTTACGGCTTCGAGCCCAAGCTCTCTTGCGGCTCCAAGGGAGCTGCAGTTAAATTAGGTGCTGTAACACAGATGCGAGCTTTCTAAGTAATCGATAAAGACTTGAAATTAATTCCAAACAATTCAAAAACAAAGCAGCCGCAGGATAAAGAGCTTTAAATAGAAGAAGTTAAATAAAGACGGTCTCACAAGCAGAAAAACACAATTACAAAGTAGGAGACATTTAGCCTTGCTGAAAATTTCCACCACATTGTGATACTAGAAGTTAACAACAACATGAATCTGTATATTCACCTTTAAGATATCATGTAAATAAAAGGTATTACTCTCTTAGAAATGCATTTTCAATAACTAAAGCTACTACAAAAAAGGAGATTCAATTGAGGTGAAAAAACTTACATGAAACAACGTAACACTAACCTTCCTCATGCATCCCTCACCCGCCTCCTGTAGCTCATTGTTGGTGGAATTGAGGGCTTTGAACAAGGCAGCAATGATCTTCTCTCTGGACTGTGGCAAGTAGTTACAGGCTGCCAGGGCATCTAATGAGGATAAAGAATATTAATGACACTCTACACTTGCATGAATAGACCATAATAACAGTCTTAAGATGTGGTCAACAGTAATGATTCAGATAGGGATTTTAAGAAGGTTTAAATGTGACGCGCACGCACACACACAAACTTAAACTCGAAAGAAAAGTAAGCATCTCTGGTACACTAACAAAGTATCAAGAACGGGGCCTACTTACTGAGGGCTGCTATACGGAGGGGAACCAAAGAGGGAAGGCTCTTGTAACAGGGTAGCTTCATCAGAGCAGCATCCTCTGCCTCACATAGGTTCAACAGCTGGATAGTGGAAAAAGCATAAATATGACACAAAGAGCAGAGGTCAACGGGTCAGTGATCCATTAAATTAGATCAAGCCTGTATGCACCATGCAACAGGATAAATACTCAAAACAGATGAGCCAAAGCTAAGCAGCAGGTTTGGACCTACAATCTTGCTTCTTTTAAGGTCAAAGTCCTAACAGTTGCACCACTGTGCAGTTTAAAATTAAGAAAGTCAAAGGATGTTAATGACTCACCTCTGTGTAGAAGACCTTGTGCTCCATGACATTAAGGTCCATTGTAAAGAGGCGGGGCTGCAGAGTAGTGCAGAAAGTGTTACCCTCCATCAGGCCGATTTGGGCATTGGCAGGCTGGTGACGCAGCAGGTGTTTCTTGGGAGGAACCATATCTTGCAAAACCTAAAGAAAAGGCAAACCCATTAAAAAGGCCCTTGTGTTGTCATTATTATATTTTAGCGCTTGTCTCTATATAGAGATAAAAATTGGCAATGTGTACACTTGCTGCTGAGAGAAAGTAATACTGCAGCTCTGGAATATTATTTACTGGAGGTCCTTCTATTCATGAAGTCAGTGCATTTAACAAACAACAGCAGAAAAGTATTAATCCAAAATTTAAGGTTTAAAGAAAACCTATAAAAGACTTTGGTTTTACCTCTTTGTGTGGTTCCATGATCACAGTAACACTCTTGCCAGTGACTTGGGCTAGCACCTGCAGGGAGTGCATCGCCTGCTTTCTAACAGTCGAGTTGGGGGAGGTGACCTCTCGAACCAGGTCATGGGTGACCATGTGAAAAGACTTGTCCTGTGCAGCTAGCAACTCCTCTGTCTTTTCTTCGTCTTTCAGTGGAGTGGCACAGCGCACCAGCAACTGCTCCAGGGTGGTCTTCGCCATGGCCACTGCTCCATTTGACACCTGTGGATAAAAACAGGAGAAAAGAAAAATCAATAACTTAATAAATACAAATGCATGAACAGGAAGAAGAATGACATGACAAATTATAAAGCATATGCTGAAAGCAGGTGAAAAAAAACACAACCAGGTAAATCTTTGCAGCCACAAGTTCAATAAATAGAAATGCTCCTTTTAAATGCATTACAAGTAGTAGATTATACAATCAATTGCGCTCACCTCTCCTGTAAGGTCCATCATGACAAACAGCAGCGCTTTGAGAAAGGTGAGCTGGTTTTGTAGCACCCAAATCAGAGGCAGTCTCTCCATAAGGAACTTGATTGACACGACACCACCAAGTTTGGCATACCAGGCTTGTTCATAGCAGCAGGCACACAGACGCTCCACTATGTAGGAGAAGAGGGGCAGCTGGCATGCCTGGGGATGTAGAAGCCAGGGTAATTAAGGGTGATTCCCATTTAAAAACTATACACATAACACAGAGTCATTACTGTGAGATGCAAGAGGCTAGTTGGATATTGACTTCAAATTTCTATATGAAAATGAGAGTAATCAATTTGGCAGAGCATTGACAAGAATGACAGAATGAAGTCTTAACTGGGTTAGTTTACCATAAATCTGCAGAGAAATAATTCATGCTACTGTTAAACTGCTAAATAAGAGGACCAAATAATGCCCTTCTCTTAGTAGCGTACCCTCTCCTTAGACCCGAGGATGATGCTGGCCACGTCAAAGATTACAGCCAGCGCCACTTCCCCAATCTTGCACAGCTCCTTCTCCTCGTAGGCCATGCAGATAGCTATGGCGTCAATCAGAACGAGCGGATCCATGCCCTGTGACCCATTCTCCTCGCTGTGGAACATAGCTGTGCTCGGCTGGCTGCCCAGCTGGTAGCACGGCAGAAGGAAAGGGCCTGGGTTGAAAGAGTAGGACAAGAGGAAAGGAATCATGTTTAATGTCAAACATAACAAGGTTACAACTTTACAATAAAGCATGTGTAGATTTTAAATGTCAATTACAATCATATGTATCACAGGAAATTGGAAAAAAACTAATTTATTTGAACAGCTGAGAATAAAATGCTAATCGCAGGGCAAAAGTCAACACTGTTAAATATTAGCTCTATATTATCTACTATTAGATCTATAGTACAAAGAATACCAGTCCCTTACCACACTGCTGAGCCACAGCAACCATAGTATAATGGCGAATCAGGCTGGCTACGAAGGGCAGCGCGCTGGGCCTCAGGTCTTTTATCACGGCAGACATGAATGCTCCAGTCAGGGCCTGTTCAAATGTTCGGCGGGCAGGTGTGTCTTGTGCCTTATAGCGGTGAGAAATGATGACACTGGGGATCCACTTCTCAGTAAAGCTAATGAGGGAGAAAACCACTCAACAAATGAGATGTCTACATATTAGAAAGGACAACATATTGTAGCAGTGGCACGCAAAATTTCTCCAAAAGCCCAAAGTAATGTAATATGCATTCACGCAACATTTAAATGTATACACATTAATATCTATTGCCTGTCTGCATTCACTCTCTTTGTTCTTAAATTTTCTGTCTCCTTTCTGTTCCTTCTGCATTCTTTTTGTCCCCTGTTGGTATTTTTGTTATTTACTGCAGCTGAAGGCAACTGGGCCATGATGTGATTGAGCAGCTGCTTTCTCCATGCTTGAGCTTGTGTTTTATAATGCCACACGCCAGGGGCAGACCTGATGGATCGTCTCATTTTATTATTGCCATTTAAAAAAAGAAAAAAACTGCTCTTTGGAGAACGAGGGAGAAGGAGCGTATGATGCCGAGGGAGGGAGGAGGGGTGAGAAAATGACGGGGGGCATGGTCTACAGAATGTCAGATCAATTGCCCTTCACTCATTCTGGGGCACACCACAGTATCGCTGCTTCGTTCTTCCAATTTGGCATTTCATGAATTACAGTGGGGTTTTTTTCCCCCCCCTTCTTCTATATTTAGATTGAACAAACACTAAGGCAAAGATGATGAAGGGAGAGGGAGAAAAAGCGAGACAAAATCTTTCAAGTGAGAGAAAAGACAATGCAAATCAAGACGACTGAAGAGGCGGCGGGCACAGCCCCCGTGATCGTAACTGACACACTTCATTACCCCCATGTGAACAAAGACGTATTTGTGGGCATATGTGTGTTAGTGCATAATGACAGGAGAGTGTAAGGGGCATGGTGTAGAATAAACAGACAGGGGAAAGTCAATTAGCCCCTGCCCGGGGATCAATGATGGTAATGTGACTAACCCACCCGACAACAACCTTCTTTCCTGTTCGTCTGTTCATATATGGGTTTCCGCCTTGCAGCGGAGCCTGCCAGAGGGTGTGTCAGCAAAAGTGTAATTAGCAATGCCTGCCCTTGAGAGGGAATTGATGAAGCAGTGTGGGGTGAAGACATCAAGTAGGAAAGAAAAAGCAGGACATGTCAGCAGGTAGCAAGACAGTTGGAAGCGCTGGAGGTAATGTACAAAAAGACCTGATGTGAGTGGGAGAGGGCAGACAGGAAAGGTGAAGTAGATGGCAAGGTCAACTTGTGCCAAGTGAAGGTAGAAAAAGGTAGGTGATTAATCAGAGAGTCTCGCTGTGTATGTACTCCAAGGTGCAATTTTATCACTTAAGTGGAAAACCGGTGTAGCAGATACAGCACCGTTTGTCAGCTCATTGCAGCGACATTTATCCTAGATAAAACTAAGTAAATGTAAACACTTCCTTAGGCAGTGTCAATGATTTTTCTTTGGTATAAATTCCAGCACATCTATAATAGATTCAATAAAGTATTACATCAGGAATGGTACCCAGGTGCCATGGTAACAACAATACTGAAGCGTATGCTCTAGTCAAATCAAAGCTAGAATGTTTACTCACTTGGGATGAGACAGAAGCTGGTAGAGCGAGTGCTTGTTGTCATCCAGACTTGTCATGGCCACCAGGAAACACTTAATGACCTCCCAGGCCTGTCGTCTGTAGTATGGCTCAGTGTTGGCACTCTTCAGGCAATCTAGGGCTGTTTCAATCGCCTTAGAGGAAATGCAGCAAATGTTACTTCAAAATCTTCACCATTTTCATTGGGAAACGGCAGGTTTCTCTGACCCACAACTCCTTAAAATCCAATATCCTTAAAATTATTAAAATGGGAATTAAATTGCATATGCTACATATGTGATTAATTGGGAGAAGTAACACAGAGCGCCATCTGGTTGAGCAAAGGTCATTATCATTTCTACATTATGGGCTGTCAAGCCACAGCAGCCAGGCACTTAAAGGGAGAAAATGAACTAATTAATGCCACTCAGAACAGGGAAGAGAACACGAGGAGGAATACAACAATTGAGAGAGAATGAGAGGAAATGAGGGCACAAGCAAAACTGAATTTTCAACCTGTCAGTGAATTACTCTAACTGGATGTGTTAGTCAGGACTGGGCCTCAAACAAACACTTTAATGGTTAAAGCCAACTTAGGGATTAAACCAATGGGTCAGATTACAAACTTCAAAGTAAACGCAGGATCATCTTAGAGTTTTTAAGAGTATAACGTTTTTGAGAAGATTTCTCAGGTTGTATGGTTAAAGAAGGTTGGACAAGAGCTAAAGAAGACAAATCAAAGCTAGAAAATACAAATATTATATACAAATTCAGTTCCACTGTCATTTCTACCTGTTGTACCGCACAAAGTTATGCATTCTTCTTTTTTTTTATCTCGGTCTATATAACAGCTCCTTCAGCTGCCCTTCCCTAATGTGCCAGCAAACCGCATGGCTGCATCTCAGGCCTGCCAGAGATTCCTGCCTTTAGCCATAACATGTGGCCATGCAGCATGTGACAGTCTGTGTGGGTTTCTGTGGGCTGCCTGCGAACATGATGATGATGGCAAACACGCAGACTGATAGCCAAAAAGAAGGAGCAGCCATTAGTGAGAGTAAATAACGCCGTCATGGTGGCCCACACTAGATTGATGATTACTGACTGGGGATGAGGAGGAGAAACAAGAGATGAATTTAATTACCTGGAGGACACACACATCTCCTCACTCACTTTCTCTTTCACACACACAAAACTGTGACAAAGACATATTGCTCCCAGTGGAGAACAATAATGAGGAATATCAAACTCTTTTACGTTTAATTCTTTCCTTCTAAAAGTAAAACCTAAAAGAAAAAAAGGGGAAGAAAGAGTCTTCCAACTGGTTCCAGAAAGTGCTACAAAATGAAATACTCCCAAATGTTTTCTCTTTAACAAAAAGCTAAACAACGGATGGGGGAAAGCTTAAGGCCTTTTCCTGGTTTAAAATCGACCCACGCAAGGTAATTTCGCACATAAAATGTATATTACATCTTTTAATGCAAAATCTGTGCATTTTCTTCACATTATGGTTATTGGCATTTTCTAAACAGGCTAAAACCTGTTTAGAAATATCTACAAAGAAGAAAAGAAAAGGGCACAAAAAGACCTGATCATATTTTACCTTCTCCATGGGTAGCTGTACGGACGCTTTGCAGTCAGTGAATTCAGCCTTGATGCTGGGCCCCTGGACTTCAGTCACTATATAATGTAGTCTCTGAGACTCTTTGAGCATCTTCCTGTTGCTGCCTCCAAACTTTCCCAACACCCGATACGCTACATGGGAGATGCTTTCTGCTGGATTACGAAGCGTACGCCACAGAGCCTGGAGCAAAGAGTAGGAAGGGAATAAACTATAAGTTTAAGAAAAAGACACCAGGTACATATATGGAAGCTGTTGAGTTATCCTCACGTATCCCCAATAAAACATTTTTTTTTCTCTTCTGTCAGGAGAGTAAAAACTGTAGCCGCTTGCTTGTAAATGAATCGTTATCACAAAAGCAACGCCCCACCTGCATGAGTTCAGCCCTGACAGGTTGAATGTGGTCATAAAGGAAGTCAGGTTGTAGGTTGTCCACACACAGCTCCAGGGTACGAAGGCCTTGGCTGACCAGAGTCTGAGAGCCATTGAGTGCAGATACCAGTGGATCCATTAGCATGGGTAAGTATGGCAACAAGGAGCTCAGACGTACTGGCACTGTCAAACAGAGCTCCACAAACAGGTCCTTCATGTGCTGCTTGTGAAGGCCGCTCTGCAGCATGTTCAGTCCTAATGCAAATGGAAATAGGTGCTTACAATAGTTCATACATTGAGTTCTCTGTAATTCAGAGTAATACTGTGTGTGGTTTTTACCTTGTAGCAGGTTAGGCAGAAGGGGTAGAAACTCTTGGTAGAGAAGGTCATGGCTGCCTCCGCCAATGGAACGGAAGAGAGCACGAAGAAGCAGGAAGTAGTTGTAGGGCTCCTTAGCCGACTGAGCTAGCTCCATGGAGCTGTTTACTATCTTGTGGAGGTGCGGCTGATATAAAGATAAAGTCTTATTAGTAAAATCTGGCAATGGTACACAAGAGAATTACCCCCCCCCCCCCCCCCCCACCCACCAACAAAAAAAA
>VUQR01001941.1:0-10243 GCA_015108515.1 Hemichromis elongatus | reverse complement strand
GGATGTACCTGATGAGCATTCAGGTAAAATTAGTTTTTAACAGGAAACCCGATAACGTCCATCAATAAATAACATGCCGAAACTGGCGCAGAGTGATGACATCATTATGCATCGACTAGCACAATTTCAGTGCACTCTAATAGCGTTTCAAAAATTTAAATGAAAAAACTTGGGGTTTCGGCATGAAATGGGAACCAATAATTTGTTAATATGAATTGCAATCTTAATTATTTATTTAATGAAACACAAACTTGTGCACATTTATTTTAGAGAACCAACAATCGAACGATAATGCTAAGCTAGTTTCGTTAAAGAAAGAAAGCGATCGCGCATCCCAGAACATTAAACTCCTTTAAAGAGACAATAAACAAGAGACACAAGAAACAAAGCACATTTGCTTTAACTAAAAACTACCCAAAACCGCATCTAAGACTAAAAAACTGCTCATATTTATCTAAAGTTTGCAAGAGAGAGCGAATCTTTCACTTACCAAACGCCAGACAGGAAACTGTTCCTCGCCTGTATCCGCCGTGCTCGCGCTCCCGTTTGCGCCCAATGATGTGTGATATCTCTCCGCGTAATGCATATTATAGCTTCTTTCAAACTGTACCATATGGTATGTTGTTATCTATTTAGCGTTTATATGTGCATAATAGTGACAAATACGTTAATCAGCTCTGCAATAATACATTTTTAAAACGAAAAGCTGTTATCCTAGTACCCGCGGAAGAATATACAGTGTAAAACAGTAGCTATAAGACCATCGTTTTTGATGGTCTTCTGGCTCTCGGGCTTCTACAGAAGAGGAAGTATTAAGTAACATGGTTGATGGAGGTAGTACACTTCCCAGTGGGAAAGACGTTTCACCTCGAATAAATATGATATCAGTGGTCTTTGTGTAAACAAGATATATTCAAATATAAGCAATCATTAATAGAGGACATAAAATAGAAGTTTGTACTGATGGCTATTTATTTATTAATAGGCAATCTGAAGCCTTTTTTTTTAGTTATATGGAAACCTTGCTATGCCCTTATACTGATGGGACAATACAATACCACAAATAACTACTGTAATTAATAACAGGCCACGAGTTTGCATTTTGGAAAGCCAACACACATGAGACCTTTTAAATGTTAGAAAAATAATGTTTTAAGGGATGTGTTTACACGGTGTTAAACAGATTTTGCATCAGGAGCAGTAGGTACTGCTGGGATGGATTGATATTTAATATGAATTAAGTTTATTGACTAATTTATTCCATGTAGTTGTGCTGCTTTTGTGAGCTGTTTTAACCACAAGGTGGCAGCCTACTGAAGATGTTTCTGGAGTCTTTCCATGTTCTGAAATTACCAGTGCTCAAAGTAAAGTGAGTGTGATGCCATCCCTTATGAATAAAAAAAAATGACACAGACTGCAAAGTGTTGCAAACATGACACATTATTACTCTCGCCTGTTGCCAGGTCATGTGATTTTTAAGGAGATCAAAGGTGGAATCTTTTGCTTCAAGTTGTTAGTTTGTTTGTTTTTTGTTTATTTTTTGTTCTTTTTTTTATTATAATTAATTAATAAGTGTCACATGACTGAGACAGTACCAAAGGAAATATGTACAACATTGAGTTATGGTTCAACAATATTTGAGGAAAACAGGCAAACAGGTTGATAAGATTATTAGTTTAAAAATGACTAATTTCTGGGTTGATTAATTACATCATTATGGATGTCTTATTGTGTTTTATATTGGTTTGCAATAAATGCTAAGGTAACAAAACACTTGAAAAATACGGTATTGTGCAAAAGATTAGAGCCACCCCTGATTTGCTCCCATTTGTTTAGTTGGATGTGCGAAAAATGCCAAAGATGACACAGTATGAAAGACAAGAAATTGTGTTTTTGCACCAAAAAGGTGATTCCCAAGGAACTATTAGCAGGAGACTATGCATATCTCAGCATGATGTGCAGTGTGTCCTTAAAAATTCAAAATAAACTAGACAAGAGGAGGAAGAAAGAAGTGCAAGGCCTAAAAAAACAGAACTATCTACAGCAGATGAACTGTATCTGATAGTCATGTCCTTAAGAAATGAGGAAAAAAATCCAGGAATGACCTGACACTGATATGAGAAATTAATCTGGCCCATCAGTTGAGCTCTCACCTGTTGATAAGGTCTCAATAGAAATGCTCTCAATCGAAGACATTCAAGCTCATTCAAATAGTACAAACTCAGTTTTTGCCTGTATTTCCTTCACCTTTTTCCCATTTTCCCAGCAAAATGTATAAAAAAAAAATAAAGATGCCCCATACTTTGGAACCTTACTGTATTAATAACTAAAGTTATACATTTTGCAATGAATATAACAGTGTTCATTGATCCTCTTGACATTGTGAAGCGAGTCACAAGCTAAACAGTTATTCTATGAGATCAGAGCATGTAACCTTTTCATGATCATTTTTAAAACAGCCCCCGACTTTCATTTTGACCACATTAAGTTGCTGTCATGCACGCTTTTGTGGTTCACAAATGACAGTGTACAGATAAGGCTTGAGATTTCTTTTTTTTTTTTTCCTCATAATGCTTGTTTTAATAGCTCTGGAAATAATGAAGTCTGGTTGAAAGATGATCATTATTTATCTTGCATAATCTATCAAGCCTGTGTCCTACCCACAAGCTTCGCTAATGGGTTTTAATTCTCTCCTTCACAGCCCTCCTCCTCCTCCTTCCATAGACTAGAGCCACTGGCACAAAGACTGCAGAATGAGATATCCCTCTCACTGAATGCCACATATGATGTAAGAGTTAATCTGACATATAATGTGACTTTCTCATTCTCCTTTGCTCTCTATGTTCCCTAAGTAATAATGATCTGCTAAAAGATGTTTGTCTCTGGCTTATTGCGCTGTCCTGTTTGTTTCATCAGTGTTTTTTTTTCTTTCTCTCCCTGATGGGGGCTTTATCCTGAGAGGGAAGAGTGGATGACACACTGGTTTCCAAAACCACTCATCCGTCCATTAGATATGTGTTTTTCTCAGTGCTCTGCAGCAACTGGCGATGCCCTTATGATGAAGCCGCATCGCCCCTGCATTATTTCTTCCATAGAAAGAAGTGCACTTTCCTTGAGACTGGGTCTGAATCATCAACAATACCCAAAAATCTATTCGTGCATCTGGAGCGCCCGTGGACATTCACTCTTCTTTTTTTTTTTTATATATATATATCACTACTGAGATCTGTAAGAATAAGAGGACATGTTCTCTGTCACACAGGCAAACACTCACACCAGAATCTCCTCCACAGTGAATATTTGTTAATGAAAATCATAATTTTCTAAGGGCACTGACGTCCCCAGTTTGTTGGCCATTGCCAGCAGGTATTTTTTTGTCCTATAGTAAACAAAAAGTAGGTAGTGAGAGTCAGCATTAAAGCATTTGTGTTTAATCAAGACGTGAGCTCGAGCACAAGCAACTGAACCCCCCGGGCAAACTAACAGCGTTGATGGTCAGTCCCTGCTGCCCAATCTTGCTTAAATCATCAAACAGTTTTGCAGTAATGTTCTCTGAAGGTTTTGGGGGCATTGACCTGCTGAGCTTTGCACTGACATGAACTAAAACTGTGAAAGGGGCCAAGTATCAAACTTTAATTGCTTTAATATTAAACCAGTGAGTTCTATCTTTTATGGCTTATGAACCATTATAAAAAGAAGCTGTGTTTGGACTGGTTACAACCTCTGTGACATAGTTCAAATGTCTAAGGTGTTAGATGTTTTATTTAAAAAAGAAGAGGAGCAAGCCCATTCAAAAATGTTCCAGACAAAAATGAGAACAATCCAAAAATGATGATGGTTACATATTTTTCCCCACAGTTTTCACTACCAGGTTGACTTTTTGAACGTTAAGTTACGTAACCGTACTTATGTCCTGCATGTTGTAACTTTACCCCTAACGTTACTAAAGCTTGCATGGTATTTTAAAATTGTTCCAACTAAAGTTCTAAGAGTGACAATAATTGTTGCTCTTAATGACAATTTTTCGCAAATCTGACTGGATGACAGCCATGAGTTCTCTGATTCATGTGCTTCCTAATCACACAGAGTGATGATTCAGACGTGACAGCTTGAAGATGCGATGCCTTCACTTTATTTAACATGAAAATAATTGTAAAATGTTTAGTCTTTTACCAACTTTGCATGTAATTATCAAACTCTTTGATAATTTCTTTGGCGCAAATAAAAATCTCCACGAGCTTCATTTCTGCTGTTTTACATCCCAGAATTGAACCGGTTTTGCTTGGCACTCGACTGCTTCCACTTTATCATCCCTGAGTGTAAAACAGCTCTGATTGACTTTGTGGTTTGGATCATGGTGGGATGCCATCTTCAAAGCACAGTGGTAGGCCTTCCAGTCAGCACAACAGGCTTTATTGACCTTTCGCAACTAGGCAGGCAACTGTTGCTAATTGTTTACCACCACATCCTGTTTCTCCACCGTTGGCTTTATTGAAGAGACTCACCTGCATTGGGAATCATTTGTTATGTTTTTTCACAGCAGTTATTCCGCCTCTAAATTGCCTTCAGGCAACGTGTGTTGATGCAATGTTTGAAAAAGTGATGCATCCAAACTCATATCCATTATTCTTTTGCTTGCAGGACTTCCATAAATGTGTCCTGGAGTTATTCTATTGTTTATTATCCAGATAGACCGCAAATTCTACCACATACAGCACACACTCACACTTAAGTCTGGGCATGGGAACCGGGTAAAAATAAAAGCATGATCATAAGACATGCGTATGAAAATAGACCACGCCCTGTAATCGAACACACCTCTAAATCCTATCAATTTCCGACAACGACTTAGAGTCTTAGAGTCTTAATCAGCTTAACAAATCATCATTTAAGCAAACAGTTCACCTAGACTCGGTGACGTCAGCCTACTACAACACATCCAGGACTTTTCACAGACACCTTTTTTTGGTAATCCTCTTTATCGAGAGGAGCTGTCTGATCAGCACCACACTGTGCGCTCCGTTCGTGCCAGGAATAGTTCCGTTATCACAAGCCACATTAACGGGCTTACACTGGCAAACTCCACTGATCGGATTTTCCACTCCTGCTTTTGCTGGTTGGACATCATGTCGCCACTTTGTAGAGATAGTTATACATGATGCTTTTTGCGCAGACCTGTTTGGAGTACACTTTTACGCACTGAACTCAACATCGGGCTCGCCTTGGAGTGCTGAGTATTTAACTGTGAGGTTTTCACCTCCTCCTTGACCTCTCCGAGCAATACAAGCCGCCGGTATGTTTTCACTCTTGTCCGGGGTGTTATGTTTTTGTGCTCTGGGATGTGGTCAGCTAACAAACAGGCAGGTGGACGATGGAAAGCGCTACATCTGTCGGGCGATACCCCTCACGGGCGATGCCAGTTGCCCTGTGACTTTGCTACCCGAGTTAAACGCCGGGGGTCAAGAAGAAGAGCTGAGAAACACGGTCATGCAGCTACGGGAGACGATTTTACAACAGAAAGAAACGATTTCCAAACAGATTGGTACCATCAACGAGCTTACCACCAAGCTGTCTTTGTGCGCGTCAGCCACCGCCAATAGAAAGTACGACAAAGGGGGAACATGGGGCAAAGACAAACAAAACACGATGGGGGACGTTCCCGGGGATCCAAATGAAACTATCGACAATCTTGGAAAAACCATGCAGGGGCTCAAGGACCGCCTGGAAAACCTTGAGGTAAGTATCATTGCGCAAAACACTGTGCAAATGCCTGAACCTAGAAACCTAGTTCGCTTACGGATTACGGATTTAAAGGGATTATCACAAACTTTCGATTCGAAAAAAAAGAGCAAAGCGTGACTTCTAAGAATTGTTAATGAATTTATCTTGGAGAATCAAATCAGTATGTGGAAAGAGATTATAGAGCTAATTGGTTAATTTCCTGTGATGCAGGACCTCGTGTGACCTGCCTTCACTTTGATTGCGCTTTCAATAAATTGAAGAGTCTTTTTTTCATAGTCTTACCATGACTACCTCACAGTATGAAAATACTCAGGCCCGGTATGTGCCACTCACATTAGAATAAATGAGTGGATTATTTTGACAGGAGGAAAAAACTGACTGAAAAACTTTTATTTAAATTGAATCCATAAACCTGCCAATCAGTCACACAGAAGCGCACAGGGGGGGCTTAGTGCACATCCTGCTTATGATAACTGGTGATGTTGATCCTTCCTTAGCAACAGCAAATGAGGGCCAACATATCTGGAGCCTCGTTCCCCAGTGAGCTCCGTGACCTGCTGCAGCAACGTCTTGGAGAACTGGAGAAACAGCTCCTGAAAAAAGTCAGCACCTTGGAGGCAGAAAAGAGCATGCTGTCCAATGCCACAGCTGCCTACAGGCTGAAAACAGAGAGCACTCTAAACGCCTTGGTAGAGAGGATCAATGAGTTGGAGAAAGGTACAGCCAAGCACAAACTCACATATTTACATTAAAATAGCTGTAGAGAACAAATCATGAGTAATTGTTGTTTTGAGATATAAATAAGTTACAATGACATACAGCACAATCAACAGATTGGATGACTACACAGAGAATAGTGCCACATTAAAGGAAAATTACAAGAGCGGAGAAAGGGTGCTGCCATCTGTAGTTCACTGTGAAACAGAGGGCAGCACTCAGAATAGTCAAGATGATCTTATGAATCACTAAAGGTGAACTAAGGGTGAGAAGATTTAGCCTCATCGGTCACCGCCCCCTCCTTACACCACGGGTCTTTTCTTATTACAGGTGGAGGAGACTTCATATCCCCAGAGCAGTTTAAGCTGTCCCTGCCCCAGCGTACCAACTACTTGTATGGCCGTATCACCAAGAGCTTGCCAGAGATGTATGCTTTCACACTCTGCATGTGGATCAAGTCCAGCGCCAGCCCAGGCATAGGCACACCCTTTTCTTACGGCGTACCAGGGCAAGCAAATGAGATTGTGCTGATTGAATGGGGCAACAACCCAATTGAGCTTCTCATTAACGACAAGGCAAGAAATTACATTGGATTGAAATAGTCATTTAGTAAAAATCACATTTGCACCAACACACATGATGATTTAAAATTTAAAATGTCTTTTTGACCATAGGTTGCTCAGCTTCCCCTGGAGGTACGTGATGGTAGGTGGCACCACATCTGCATCTCTTGGACCACACGAGATGGTCAGTGGGAGGCTTACCAAGATGGGGAGAAGCTGGGAGCTGGTGACAACCTGGCGGCCTGGCACCCCATCAAGCCTGGAGGAGTGATCATCCTGGGCCAGGAGCAGGTAAAATGATACTGTAAAATCATTGATGAATGTCTATTTTTAGATTCATCTTTTTAAAAAAGAAAGTATTGCAACTATGTGCTCTCAACTTTCTAGCACATCACACTCACATTACTGCAAGAAGAAAAAAACTTGGAAATGCTGTACCAAGCGCTTTGACTAATAAGACGCGCTATTAATGAGGTGTCTCTGCAAATTGCAGATGGAAAGAAGAAAATTACCCAGATTTAAAGCGGCACAAATTAGATCCAGGCTGATTATCAGAACAAAACAATTAGCAGAAACAACAGTGAAGCTATCACTGCCCACAGACGCTGAGGTCTGTCGCTAAATGAATCAATGTATTATTACCTCTGCCACGCAGGTAATAATGCATGTTTTTATTGACGTTTGTTTGTGTCTCTTTTAATGGCTTTACACAAAACCTGCCCAGTCTATTTTCGTGACACTTCATGGTGAGGAAGAAGCCATTAAATATTTGGTGTGCATCCAGATCCCTCTTTAAAAAGCATGAATAGCTGTTTGCGGCTTGTGGTCTTTGAGTACTGTTACCGTTAAAATGAGAAAAAAAAATCATATTACTGTTTAGTTCTGTAGGGAAAATTTGGTATCCAAATCCCTGATAATAAAAGTTTACAACCAGCATGCAGAATATTCATGTGATTTAAGGAAACCTAATTTCCACTTCCATATTTATATTATTGGTTTCTGTTAGAGGAGCTTTGCATGATTCACAGTAAAAATAACTCCTATTTATTTCATGCTGGGTTTTGATAAATCCCCTCAGTTCCTCCTCTAGCTGAGACAAGCCATTTTACCCCTCTCACTTTATAACCAGCCAGCCTTCTCCTGATTGGCCGCCCCTCCGTATACTCTGTACAGTAGAGGCCTGCCGTACTCACAGACAGAATTGTGTGTCTGAAATGACCATATTTAGGGTATCCAAAACTGATCCTTTAGCTCACAGGGATAACTTGCACAAATGCCGACTGTTTTTTATATACATCCAACACTAAACCTATAATTTTTGGTCTGTTAGCTGATAAGTCAGTTTGCTACCTTGAGCAATATTAAAATATCTGACCAACCAGATGGGCACTTGATGACCACTTACATCATCAAAGCCAATGTCAGTTCTCAATTTTGCACTCTACCTTCCTTATGGGCCTACGCATCTTGACATCTCCACTAGGATTCATGAAATTTGGCTTGGTAGTTTTATCATGATCTTGATGACAAAGGCATAGAACGACTGGACTTTACAGAGTACACGTAACAAGGATTGCGACTGTAGTGCAGACAGATGACTGTGTCAGATGATTGCTTTAGGTCTTCAGGTGAAGCTTCTTAATATTGTCTGAAGATGGTTTGAAAAGGTGCTTCAGCTGTAACAGGATTCACCGAGGTCAGGAGAACTGTTTGTCTAAGGACTTTGCACTCTTATCTGTTTACCACATTTTTTTCCTACCAGACATGACAAATAAATATTAAGTATTTTTTATATTTTCATTTTGAAATCAACAGTTTTAAAAAACCTGTTTCCTAAGTTTTGTTTCTCAAGCAGTTTATCTGTCAGGGGAGAGAGATTGAGCGAGAATCTGAATGCGAGGCAGAGGCTGGCTTAAATAACTGAAGGCGAGCCTTTTATTCCAAAACCACAGGAGATCACAGCAGGCGGCACACAGGGAAGCATGATAGATGCTTTGCCAAAGTGACATAGGAAAAACGGGACTATATAAACACAGAGGGCTGAACAAGGGAACACAGTGGGAACTAAAAGAATAAAAGTAAAGGCACAAACCCCCAAAAAAAACACAAAAAGAAAAGAAAAAATTCAATGATATCACAAAAATCTCACTCTCTGTTAGAAAAATGAATTAATCAGATCAGAAATTCAACAATTCAGTGAACACATAATCAAGATTACAAATTCTAGAAGAACAACAAAAGCCAAACAAAAACCAAATATATTAACCATGAATCTAAAATTCAGATCAACATGAATACCCATGATGCTCTCACATGATTCTCCTTTTATTCTTTCATGGCCACACAGCAGTCATTTTGCTTATATGAACCATTTGTTAGTGTTATTAGATTATGAAACATAAAATCTTTACAAAATAACAGATTTCGCGCACACGTGGCGCTGACACTAGAAAACAAAGCAAGACAGCTCAAAAGTTAAACGAGCAGTTCATTCCCACTGACTGGCTCTTCCTCCGCGCTGGAACAGGTAATTACGTTTGATAATGTTGTTGTTGATGCGGTTTAAATTCACATCCTGCTGTTTATGGCTCTTCCAGGACGTGGTGGGTGGGCGGTTTGATGCCGGACAGGCTTTCGTGGGCGAGCTGAGTCAGGTGAACATTTGGGACCGCGTTCTGAAGCCCGTCGAGATCCAGTCTATGGCCAACTGCACTTCGTACGTCCCCGGGAATGTCATCTCCTGGCTGGCGAGCAATGTTGAAGTTTTCGGGAGGGGAGCCTTCAAGCGGCCCTTGGAGATATGCCAGGAGCGGTTGCCCAACACTTAAAAAAACCTCTCAGCCTGTCATTTGATTAGTTAATGTTTCCATCCATTCAACTTTTTTTTTCTTTAAAGTTGTTGGTTCTTACTGTGAGGCAGCTTGATCATTTTATTTTGTTGTATAGATGGATGCTTTTCATAGTCTGGTTTACATTTGACTTGTACAGCTTTGGGATTACTGAACCAATTCTGAAAAAAAGACATTAAAAAAGACCCCACAGAGATTACAGCTGTAACATTATGACCATGTGGTATAATGCAGCGTTCAGAGCCACACATCTAAGTGTGTATTATTTCAGTCAGGCTGATCACAATCACTTCTGCTTGCTGTTTCCAGTGGCAATTACGGCGCTCCTTAGTGACAGCAGTTTCTTCGGCACGATTAGGATGCTTCACTTCA
>VUQR01001939.1:9513-58321 GCA_015108515.1 Hemichromis elongatus | reverse complement strand
CTTTCACTAGTTTAGCCTTCATCTAAGTCACAGTACTAGGAGTGCCTCAAAATGTGGACAGCACTGGACTGTGCTGGGAAGTCACTACAGTGCACAGAATGAGTGTATTGTTCTACATACTGCAGTAATGCTCACTCATGTGGAAGGCTAAGCAGTACAGCTGTTGTTGAAGCCAGGTGTAGTTTCAGCTGTGTAACCTTACCCGTACCTCCATGTTTTAATGCTGAAGATGCTGCTTGCCTGCACACGTGAGCCGACTGAGGGTTAAAGGTTGACCTGTCTGGGAACAGGAGGCAGTTTTCCTCAATTGGTTCGACGAACAGTTAAATTCTCCCACATAGAAACAGGTGAAAGGCTCAAAGTATTCATTGTTGTGAAACATGCTAAATAAAGACGACTGCTTTTTTCCAACATGCATCGCCTTACAAGCCTGATTTGACTCCACAGGTTTCTCGGTGTTGCGATTTAAGAGCAGGCCCAAACATCATGCCATAAAGATACAATAAGGGAAATTGTGTGAGATACAAATTTTAATTTTTTCCCCCCGAAAATCTAGATTTCACCTCTAGATGAGCAGGACATGGTTCCTGTTAGGTAATGAACTGATTCTTATACTTTTACGGAGAACTCAATACAACATGCCTCGTTCACCCACTCACACGAACTGTCTGTTTGATGGATGCAACAAAGAGCGACTTCGGGTTAGGGTCCACTACCAGCGACACGCCGGGTGAATATAGATTTGCTTTTAAAACCATGCTAGCAACATGACAGATGAAAACAAGTCCAAGTACACTGAAGGGGAGACATTTTTAAACTTGGGTGGGTCAATGAAATGATCGTTTTGGTAAGTTTAGATGTTTTGGAAACTCTTCTTGCAAAAGTGCTTCTTGCATCCTTTGGAAAGATTATTGGCGCTAAGGGGCTGGACTGTGTTTGGGAAACGAGAAGCAGGCAGACAGCAATTTAATTTTTGTAATTAATGCAAATAAATGCCAGTTGTAGTAGTTTATATAGACTGGCTTCAATTCAAAAACACTACAAGTGTAAGTATGACTTTATTCCTCACTCCAAGAAGTTTGGCCAACTCCTTTTTTTTGTGAGATGTAGCATCACATGAAGAGATGATGACACAGCCAACATTCACAGAAGAACTGCGGCAAGTTCAACATATTCAGTTCCTTTATTGTGATTTCAGAAAGTTTGGTAGTAAAAAAACAAAAGAACAAAGTGCAAGAAATTATACGATTCTCAAGAGTATAAGGGATTCCAAGTCAGCTCTCACAATCCGTCGGCACACGGCTAAAGATCTCACATTGACTAATGTCAGCACTGTTAATCATTGACATAAAAAGAAAAAAACCTTTAGTTTTGCACTTTAATATTAGGAACAATGCAACTTTCTTTCTCTGAAATAAAGCATGCTCGTACTTACAGTAGATGCTTACTCAGTGACACCTGCGGAGCTACGGAGTCAGGGTAAGCTTTCTCTGCCTCGTGCATATTAGTGTTCCTTCATGCTGACTAACATAGTTCGTAGGAGCCTGATCAAATGTTGAATGTGAAAATAGAAATGGAAATTCTAAACCCTTGCTTCAAACTGAAGCCTGCGTGGAAGTGATAAAAACTGCAATTCATGTAGCTGCCAACTGAGGCTTCCCCAAAAGTGAGTGATTCCCCACAGACGCCCAGGGTCAAATTTCAGATGTGAAAATTACTTGTAAAAAAAACAAAAACGTTTTGGTGTCTATTGTTTGTTATGAGGGCTGTGATGCCTTACAAGAACAAATGTACCGACATGTGCAGTCAGCAGCTCTCTGGCTGGCCCTACTTCTGCTAAGAGGGATTGGTGAAAAAAATATCAAAAATATCAGCACAGTACTTTTTAGCTGTGGCGAAGAAAGAGGTATTAAATGAAGCCAATTAAGAGCCCAGTCTCTGTGGTGGTTCCACTGTGTAGTGCAGGGGTGGGCAACTCCAGGCCTCGTGGGTCGGTGTCCTGCAGGTTTTAGATGTGTCCTTTATGCAACACAGCTGATTCAATTTTTTAAATTACCTCCTCAACATGTCTTGCAGTTCTCCAGGTCTCCTGGTAATTGATTCAGGTGTGTTGACCCAGGGTGACATCTAAAATCTGCAGGACACCGGCCCTCGAGACCTGGAGCTGCCCACCCCTGCTGTATTGGTTTACATATTTACTTGCAAGCGGTTACTAATTTGATTGCAGCTGGAGACATGAATCCTTTCAAGGTTGCATCTGGCATAAAACTCAGTCAGTCATCTTGAAACACGCAGAGGCACGGAAGCAAAAAAAAGAGCAGCTGTTAAATCTCCATATCTGATTGTAGTCACAAATCTCTCTCACACTTTAATGACCAGAACTGAAACTTGTCAGCGTGGTCCTCCACATCTTTCTAAACGTTATGTGCAGCCTATTATTGTTATCACTAACACAAGACAAGACATAATGGTCCATGTGGCTGGTTGTTTATGTGTGGAAACATTGAGGACAGTCTTTTTATTTTTGGAACTCCTGGATGGATGCTGTGTACGTGTACTATTGCCTATAAAGAGGCACTCCCTAAGTAGTAATGCTTGCCAGTCTCTACTCATCTACTCTGAGGCTTCTGAACTGGTTTGATAAATTAGTCAGGCGCTGCTTGAGCTTACGCTGAGAGGAGTCATATTGATTTGTTAGCTTTCGAAATTTCGCTGACATGATTTCGATACTGGCTTCAATCTGATTGACTTTGTCCTCTAAGTCTTTAGCATCAGTAACACCAATAAGTGACTCATCTATTAGATTGTCTTTCATCAGGATGGCCCTTCCCTTATCTTCCAGAGCATACTTAGCATCAGGATACTCTGTTAGTGCCTCCATGAGGTCATCTTTGGACAGGGCAAATAGATCAGAATAGCCCACGCTTCGAATGTTGGCTGTTCTTCGGTTACCTGCCTTACTACCTTTGATCCCAAGGATGCTGATTTCTCCAAAATAAGCTCCATCACTAAGGACCACAAACTGGGTAACTCCGTCATCTGCTACTACAGCAAGCTTTCCTTCTTTGATGATATACATTTCCCTACCAATATCCCCTTTCTTACAGATGTAATCTCCAGGACTGAAAACTTGAGGCTGAAGCTTCAGGACCAACTCAATAAGCAAACCAGCTTCACAGTCTTGAAAGATGCGCACTTTGCTTAGGGTTTCCAGATGTACGTTAATGGCTATCTCTGCCTTCAGCTTGTCTGGCAGATTTTTTAGCACCTGCTTTTCATCACAGGTTTTCCCCTCTGTCCACAGGTAGTCAAACCACTTCACCACCCTCACCTCCAAGTCTTTAGTGACCTTTCGAAATTGCATGTACTGCTTGATAGAGTCGATCTTTGCCTGGAACTCTACACGTGCAGCACTCATGTTGGAGATCATGGCTCCAACATTTCCAACAATTGTCGCAAAGATCAAAACCCCAGTAAGAAAGTCAGCCACAACAAAAAAGTATTCAATGTCGCGGACTGGTGGTGGTGTCTCACCAATAGTGGTCAAGGTATGAGTGGACCAGTAAAAGCAATAGATGTACTGTCTGGTCAGCTGAGAAAACTCAGGTTTGTCTGGCCCCGGGTAGACCCAAGAGTCTGACCCAAAACCAAGTATTTTGGAGATGGCAAAATACAGACACCCATTCCAGTGGATGATGATGATGATGTAAAGTACAAGATTAGCGATTCGGAAGATGTTTGGAAAATTGGTTCGCGTTTCAGTCCGGTCGAAGAACTCAAAGAGACGGCCTAACCTAAGGAGACGGTTGAACCTCCACTCTGGGTTGTGTATTCCAATATAGAAGAAAACAATGTCAGTAGGAATCACTGATAACATGTCTAACTTGAACTGGGGCGTCTTCATGTAGTTTTCTTTCAGGATCTTTGCATCCTTTACAAGAAGTCCTTGCTCCAGAAAACCTATTGACAAATAAGAAAATAGTAGTTGTTATCATATACTATATTCAAGGTTTTAAATAATGACAAACTGAAAATCTTAAGTTTCCATCTCTACCTGTCCTGGCTCTCACAAAGATGTCAATGAAGTAGAGGACATCTGATACATAGTCCAAAACAATCCAGACTGTTGAATTTTGATACTGTAATTCATTAAAACAAGCCCTAGATGGAAACAAAACCATGACTGAGACAAATGAACAATAACAACAATACGAGAAAATACTAAATAACATGAATTCAAACCTGGCCACCAGGAATATCAGGTTGTAGAACACTGGGACAGATATTGTGACCAACCAGTAGTAATACATGTCCGTGGCTGGGTCTATGCTCCACACCTCCTTCCTAAATGAGAAGAAGTTATTTTTTTTAATTAAAAGTATTTATTTTTTTAATTAAAAGAAGGTTGAAATGCAATTTAGTTTAATTTTGGTAGTAGTCACAGCTTTTTTCCTTGCAACCTCTGAGCAGCCTCTGGTTGCAAGGAAAAATGTATATTCCCAGACTGATTGGAGATTAGTTTCTGGAAGTTTCAAGGACGTATTGTGCACATGCAAGAAACCAATCCTATGTATTTGTTTAATATGTGCATTACAGGACATATCCCGGTCAAAAACAACTCCAAGGTTACTCACAGTGTTACTGGTACTAATAGTAGGCATATGGTTAGATACTACATTTCTAAGATTTTTAGGGCCAAGTACAATAACCTCAGTTTTAGAAGCAGGAATTTAGAGGTCATGCAGCTCTTTATGTCTTTAAGACATCCCTCCAGTTTAATTTGTGTCTGTTATATAATGTTGCGTAGCAGTGAAACTGCCTAAGGGAAGCATGTATAATGTAAACAGAATTGGCCCTGGCACTGAACCCTGTGGAACTCCATCATAAAGCTTAGTGTGTTAAGAGGAGTCTAATACACAGATATGATTCAAACCACTGCAGTGCTGTACTTTTAATACCTACAGCATTTCGCTGTTGTAAAATGTTATGGTCGGCAGTAGTGAAAGCTGCACTGAGATCTAGCAGGACAAACACAGAGATGAGTCCACTGTCAGAGGCCATAAGAAGATCATTTGTAACCTTCACTAAAGCTGTTTCTGTGCTGTGATGAGCTCTGAAACCTGACTGAAACTCTTCAAATACGGTAAGCCAATTCTCTGCAGATGATCTGTTAGCTGACAACGGCTCAAGAATTTTTGAGATGAAAGAAAAGTTAAAAGATTGGCCTATAATTAGCTAAGACAGCTGGTCTTTTTAGTAACAGTTTAATTACTGCCAACTTAAAGGTCTGTGGTGTGTAGCTTATTAATAGAGAGAGGGAGAGTGATTACATTTGAGATTTAGGCACTAATAAATGGCAGGACTTCTTTGAGCAGTGTTGGACGAACGGAGTGTGATAGTACAAAGACAAAACGTTACTTTGAGGGCAAACGGCATCTGTTTCTATTTTGTGCATTCTTCACAATTTAAAAACACTTGTTGGTATATATTTGTAGAGTCAGTACAGTCAGTGTCTTCAGATTGACAGCCACTGTGGCAACCTGCTAGCAATTAAAGCAACTGCAGAGAAGTTTTCAGTACCTCGTCCTATACCTATTCAACACTCCAGGTAAATCAGTTCTATCAGGTCTTAGATACCTGGACAAGTCTCCGATGCAAGAAGACGACTTTTACTTTTAATACCACTGCAGCTTTACACTTTTATAATACTGTTACCACTTTTTGACATTTTAACTTCATAAAGAAAAAAAATAAACAGTGGACTTGAATTAGAACTCAGGATTAGAAAATGATTCTGTAGTCTTTTGTAACCTGTATATTGAACCATCCGTTGACTCTGCAAACTCTTATGTGGATAACCTTTGCTCATATCCACACAACCTTTTCTTTTATACTGATTTCAAAATTTCAGGCTTAATATTATGTCATTCACAATATTCCTGTTTGTTACATCCAGAAATATAAAGTGTGGCGTACTTACGGTTCTTCCTTTTTATCATCTTTCTTGTCGTCCTTCTTATTGTCCTTCTTATCGTCCTTCTTATCGTCCTTCTTGTCGTCCTTCTTGTCGTCCTTCTTGTCGTCTTTCTTGTCATCCTTCTTATCATCCTTCTTGTCATCTTTCTTGTCATCCTTCTTGTCGTCTTTCTTGTCATCCTTCTTGTCATCCTTCTTGTCGTCTTTCTTGTCGTCCTTCTTTCTGTAATGTTCATAAACAGAGGTACATTTTTGACATTTTTAACCAGAATCATCTAGCTGGGATTCCTCCTGTGTCAGAATCATTCTCTAATACAGTTTCAATTCAATGTCATTTATATAGCACCAAATCACAACAACAGTTGCCTTAAGGCACTTAGGTTACTGTTAAAACAGTAGCCCAAAAAGCTTCTACTAACTGGCAAAAACTGCTAGAAGGTAAACCTCAATACTTTCAGCTCTAGCTCAGAAATGATGTGCTTGTCAAGGGATACATCCCCTCTTTAACCCAAATGATCAACAGACAAAATAGCAACTGAGTGACGGTTAACAGTTTCAAAGGCTACTGGTATAAAAAGACAATACATGAGAATAAAAGAGCATTAAATTCAACTAAGTTTCTTTAATACATTCTCAGTATATTGAGAATACATTTCATTAACGAGAGAGCTGAGAAAGTCACATTCAAGTAAAATCTGTCTTTCACATGCTAAATGCTTTTTGGTATTCATCCGACACAATTCTCGTCTTTGTCCCACATTTAGTTTGTTTGATCTACCTTCTTTAAATAAAGTCCTAAAATCAGCCGTTTCACTCCACCTGAGGGCGGATTCTAACTCAAGAATAACCACACAACTCTGTCACTTTATCACATCCTACACTTGCCTTTGATGACGATGATGCATTTAGTGATGAGACCTCTGCTCACTGATTGCCTAATCCCAAATCTGAGCAACTTCAGATTTGACACAGAACTTATCCAGCTGTCTGAACTGACAGATTTGCGGACTTGTAGTATTCGTACACAGGCATGGAGAATTTCTGACTTATCAGGGAGATGAGAATAAATATGTGTGAGAGGATCTTACCCATCGTTGTTGTTGCAGTTGTTTGCGTTGTTTGCGGCGAGGACCCGCTGATCGTCGCTGCATGATTGGAAAAAATCGTTGGATGAATTTGTGACCAGGGAGCAATTTTAGAATAAGCACAGTCACAACGGGCACCAGGAAACCAAATCGTCAGAAGACATGCATCACAAACACGCATCACACACAAAAGACACAGTTTAATGGAGGCACACAAACACAGAGGTTAATAATGAGACTCATCAGAAGTGAATGTGAACAGATGTGAAAAATACAAGATTGTCTGTAAATACCTGCAATATGTGTCAGCATGTCCACAGTGAGAGAGTGTACATGAGTGGCACAACACAGGAAACCTTTGTATTGATTTGTATGTATTGACATAAAGACGACAGCAGCGCCGTCAAAAACACACGAGAATACTTTCAAACGTCTCTGTTGCAGCTGTCTGGACATTTTCTATTGAATGTGGTGTTCAAGGGGACAGCTTCACTAGTTCATTCATGCTCTGTGCTCCATGCTGTTTTATTTTATTCAACTTATTTATTATTATGTATTGTGTCCGAGAGAGCCTGGAATCAACCTCCTTCATCCTCTGCTGTGTTGGCTGTGGCTGAATGAGTACGTGGAAATCTAATTGCCAAGCAGTTGTAACTATTTATGTTTTTGTCACTTTTAAAAACAGCATAATAATGTGAGTCCGTTCAGTGTAATAATGTTCTGATGGAGCTTTGGGTTGAAAGCTCACCTGTTCCTCGTGGTGCATGGTGCTCGTCTCTGAGAGTCCCTGCTGAGGCCTGGCTCTGCAGGGCCAATGCTGCTTCTTCCAAAGTGCATCTTTGATGACTACCTCGAATGAGAAATCCAAGCGACCTATTGGGTTACAGGAAAATGTAGCCTGCACTGAGCCTGTTTAACTGGTTCCAAAGCTGTATACACTCTCTGCAGTCAAAGGACGCTTTGCTCATGTGCATGCATGTGCATGTCTTAATTAAAGTGTAAGCACAATGAGCGCTTTAATTGGAGGTAAAGTATCTGAATTTCAGGAGCGGGGCCACACCTCCAAACGCACTCCTTCCAGTTCTTATCTGTATATGTTCTCCCAGTTCTACAAACTGTTTGTTCTCGTTTCCGTGCCCCACCCTACCTTGTACTTCTATTTAGTACATGGGTATCTGCCAGGCCTGGGAGCCGCCCCCAGTCCCCTTCAATGCCTTTCCCAAACCGCAGCTCAATTCATGTCTAAGCCATTCACCTTTATCTACTAAAATGCTGTCAAACCTAAAATTAGGACACGCCATTTGCTAAAAGCCGATACCTCAAAGTCCAACATTCAAGGCACTCTTTTGTCTGGTAGTGTGATTGGTGTGAATTTGACCCAATATTAGTTAGGTGTGGGATGTAGACGTGATTTTATGTGATTTTTCAAATACAGTTTATTATGACTGCAGCACACAAGTGGTGGTGATTGCATAGAGATTGCTTCGTTTTGAGGTCTTAGCTTTCTAAGAGTCATATAGTTGGTAGTTAGCGGTTACAGTTAGCAGTAAGTGTGTTTCATACTCGTCTGTTGAATGTGCTTCGGGCAGTTACATGTTCTTTCGACATTAAATCATGTGTTGTGTGCAAAACATGTCCAACAAACAGAAATGAGTACAAACTGCAGAAAGAGATAAATGCACCACAGCTCCCACAGCAGGCCAGTGACCCGAAGCATCCCCCGAAGCCAGGACAGAGATTTTAATAAGTGGAAGATATGTGTGTGAATGGGTATATGTGATATGCTGTATGAAACGCTTTGAGTGCATTTACCACACAAGCAACACCTAGTGGAGGTTGCTGTGATGCAAATCATCCATAGCCAGTAACTGTTGCCAAGGATGTTCAACATCTTCCGTTTGTTTAACTTGTTTCTGTCAAAACCCTTTGAAATCTTTAAATAATGTTTTCTATTTAAAAAGTACTTTCTGTTTCCCCCCAACCGGTCAAAGAAAATGGCCCCCAGATGTTGTTTCCTGTTAAAAGTGAGTTTTTCCTTCCCATTGTCACCAAGTGCTTGCTCAAAAGGAAGTCGTCTGATTGTTTGGGTTATCGCTGTATTATTGTAGGTTTCTTACCTTATAATAGAAAGTACCTTGATTTAGAGAGCAGGACAAAGACACCCAGTGGAAAAGAGACTTACAGATTAATAATAACTGATATGCAACTTTAGCAGTATATAAATAAAATTGAACCGAATTGAAATTGTATCTTTAAATGTGACATTAAAAACTCTAGCATAGAACTTAGCATAGCTCTTAAAGGTACTCTGTCCCTGCAGTTATTCGAGTGTATGGTGATGAGATCTGTGTGTGATTACACATAAAAAAGTCTAATCAACAAAAACATTTGGAGGCTGGGCTTTCTACATGCATACTTGATTTCATTCTTTTTTCTGTAGAAAACTTCAGAATCAGAAGAGCGTTCAGCAACAATTTTGTGACCAGTCTGCTTTTAGTTTAACTGAGCTGCAGATAAAGACCTCGCTTCTTTATTTAGCCTCATTAGCTCTGCATGTTTCTTCTTTAGCACTGTTAACTCAAATCCCTTCGCTCCCAGATCACAGCAGCTAAAATTAGACTTTCAACCTGACATTTAAACTCTAACTTTGGGCAGAGTTGCAGTTTTCTCCGCGCAATCACACTAACACAGACAACAGTCACTTCTGATCGTGTAAACTTAGGTTACCTGAATGTGAGAGATGATGATGCTGAGCAGCTTCAAGCTGTGAAGGAAATTTAAGATGAGCGTAGAGTAAATCCCACGTCACTCATGTTTGTTCTCCTCCTTGGAGAGCCGAACCGAGGACACCTGCTCACATACACAAGTTCCACATAAAGAACTTAGTCTCTGTCTTCTAACGCAAGTCACTGCAGAAAACCAGAGTCATGCTTTACGGTGGATGAGCTTTTCCTGTGGTGTGGAAGACTTTGTGCACTCTGCACCACCTCCCTGCAGAAGATGGAGGGAGGGGGAGAAGGCAGAGGGAGTCGTGGTTGGATGGGTTTATTAGTACAGTACACTGAAGTACACTGACACCCATGGTGTCATGTTTTACACTGCACAATAGTGCACTAGATAACTGTGCAAATATGTACAAATATATTCTATCTACAGCAGGGTTATGAGTGACATGAACAGTGTGTGTTTAGTGCAGCGCGGTGGCTTCAGCGTCTCTGCTGCAAGTTATTAAAATACATGAATAACTTCAGTTTGGTTATGAAACCAATCCCACTGAGTGTAGTGACTGCAGCTTGTGCTGGTGTGATATCTCACACATTAAAATGTTTTGACACGATTTCCTTTAGGCAGAGAGTATTTTTATGGCCCTATTAATATTCCAGCACTGATAAATATAAAAGCAGTCTAATATTCTTCTAAACATAGATAAACAGGACTGATTGTAGTTGGAGTTGCTCTTTATTTTTATCCCTTCCAGTCTGAGTAAATCCTCTTACTATGTGCACGGCTAAAGTAAAACATCAGACTCCACCTGCAGCTGACAGAGGAGCAGGACCGTCCTAATCTGAGCCGGACTGGGAGCTGGTCAGCGTCCCTGCTGCTTGAGCGAGAGCAGCTTCAGAGTGAATGTGACAGACGGCTGCACAGGACAGCATGCCGTTTTCCTTCAAAGTCAGTCATCAGCTGACTGAGGTCTACATCAGTGAGGTAGTGGCTATGTCTGTGGCTTTGTATAAGGAGAAATGATGCAGCTGACGCTGAAGTGAAAGACGTGCTTATTTACAATGAATGCATGTGTGTGTGTGTGTGTGTGTGTGTGTGCTTAGCTGTAGCCACTCAGATTAGGAGCTGTAAATGAGATTGGAGTTAATCTGTTGATGCCTTTTGGCAGACAAAGAAGAAGAAGAAGTGATGATCAGAGTGTCAAGTGCAGAGCAGCAGTCTGTAAAAGCTCAGACAGAAAACATCTTATGGAAAAGCAACAACTCACCACGACACTCGGTGCTGGGTTTGGTGTTAAACAGTTGAGAGACTTCACGGGGAAAAAACGACACTGATTTTCTAGAACAAGGTCTTTATTTAGGACAGAGAGCAGATGTGCCTTTATGTGTTAAGAAATAGATTTAATATTTAACCACACACATTTCAAATCATCCTTTTCATGACTCGAACATGGTGACAAGCTGATTTTGTTAGGTTGGGATGAATTATGTACCTGTGTGTGCAGCCTCACTGCAGCTCTCCTGTTGGAGCTGGACTCCTTTTCTTTTTTTTTTTCTTTTTTTTTTAATTAAATGGAGAAAGATGAAGGTTTGGAAAACTATAGAGGCCATGTCTGTGCCATATGCATGGCACACTGATGTACTGGGTTGAAGTACCAATAAATGAAGCGCTGGAGCTCAAATGAAACATATATAGACTATGTGCAAAGCCTGCTGCTTCAACAGTAATCGACAGCTGGTTTGTAAAAGCAGACAGGGCTCTCTCACTGTGATCTCTCCGGTAATTCCCAGACCTGCTGATTCGTTAACAAGCTGCTGACAGCCACTCATCTCTCTCACCAATTAAATTCATTACAGCCTCAGTGCCAGCTCTACCTGCCTCCCCAGAGGATCATCCTGCATCATCATCATGAAACAAAAGTCTAAATAACCAGCACATCTGACAAGACCTGAAAACACACTGATTTATTTATTCTATGCTGCCTAGAACACAGGCTCCAACCTGGTTTCCAGATCACTCCTGTAATAATCAGCCAAGAGTTCACAGAAAGCATCCCAAGCACTGATCGAATCCTGAGTCTACTGTTTCCCATTGTCTATAGCTGCTAAGGCGGCTCCCAAAGCCCCGTTGAAGTCCTGATTAGGTACCGGCACAGTCACAGTCAGTGACTCGTGGAGCACTGCTGCCCTCTTGTGTTCAGAAATAATGGGTGTCAACAATCCCAACTATAATTAGTGTATAAATATAAATGTTTAATAAGTGAATTTATTTGAATGTTGAATGCAATAACTGAATTATTATTCATTATTTAGACAGAGGACATAAGTGGCTGCTCAGGGTCAAAGTATCCTTGGGCACGAAATCAACCCCTGTGTTTCTCCGGATGTGTTCATTGGAGTGTGACTGTGTGTATAAACCCTTGGAGTGCTCAGATAGAGTAGAAAAGCACAGTGCATTTATCCTACGTGCTTCGGTGTTGACCACACATGCATCAGTGCCCGCCCCTCCTGTAGTATGGCACTCCTGGTGGGCCTTGCTTGTTGCTGTGGAGCTTGTTTCTTGGTGTTTGCCACACAGGTGTGCTGATGCAAACAGATCGTATCTACCAGCATGCGGTGACATGTGAGCAGTTGATTCATGTAGAAGGAAAGTGAGCTGACCAACAAGGAAAATCAAGTGACAGAAAACACTCTGACATGTAAAGACGAATAGTGAAGAGAACTCACGTGCCCAGGGGCCAAGAGGGCCTCAGTTTGAAGCAGCTGTTATAAACATGTCCTATTAAAACATCATAACGTCTTTTAGAATATGAAAATCATTTCTTTATTTCCTTTGGGCCAGTGACTGTCAAAGGCTCAAAGGTGCAGCTCAGGCTTAGCTGTGAAGTCTGGTCATGCTGAACAGCTTTTGTAGGAAGAGTGGCTGTAAGTCTTAATGAAACATGTTGATGGGGGAGTAAAAGTACCTGTGACAACAAGCTGAACTGAAGACCGACACAGGCTGTATCCCAGGAAAGCTGGGATCCTTGCAGCAAAAGTTTTCTATCAGTCTGTGTAAGCAGCATGGGATACGCCGACAGACACCGACACACTGTAGAAACTGATCAGGAAGGCTGGATCTGATTGGCTGCAAACAGGACCCCTGAAAAAGTTGGAGTTTGAAAGTTCTGTTCTCTACAGATTCATTCATTATTAACAGTAACTAACATTAATTACTAATTCATTATTAGCCAGTTACCAGTGAGTGTTCTGCTGTGAGAGTAACCAGATCCAGCTAGTTCCCTGGAGAGGTCATTAGTGGTTATTCTTCATCCTTACTGTGTGCCTCAGTACTGAGAGGAGACTTTGCTGACAGTGCGATGCTATCCCTTGCCTGTGGACAGACTCCCTGCTCAGTCTATTCCCTGAAACACAGCACACCATCTCGATCAGCTCTGTGGATGGCGGTGGCCGTATGAAAGAAGCTGGTTGGCTCAGTCGGCCCTGTGACTCCTGCAGACTGAACATGTGTGCTCTATGGGTGCCTCAGGGCCGTGCAGAGATGACTGAAGGAGCAGGTGCTCAAAGTTAAACAGGGGCACCTAGAACCAGGGCGAACAACAACAACAACCCGCATTCATCAAGAATCCAATCAACTCTTGCACTTAATCCATAATATAGTAATGATAGAAAGTAATAAATAAAATGTATTTATGATGATTACATTTGTTTGACTATCCACTCTGTGCAGGCAGAAAGCTTATTAAATGTTTACGCTGTAGAATTACAATAATTTTGCTGCTGTAAAATCAGCATTTCTGAAATATAAATCTAATATAATCTGTTTCTTAAAGTATATTCTTTAAAGTACAGTGTGAGGTTTTTCAATATTGTAATTTTAATACCCATAATAACGTGGATATGCATAAGAGATCGTTTTTAGTGATGCTTTCAGTGCAAAAAAATGCGTGTGCCCTTTGCGAGCTTGTTCCTGGCTCGTAACCAGAACGCTCTGCTGTCAAGGGCGAGCATTGGTCAATGGTCATCAATGGTCAGCATGTGACTGATAAATGCCAGGTTGCATTGTTAAGGAAAATGGTGATTAATTTAATAGTTCTCCACTCCTTGTGTTAGCCTGCACCCAGCAGCTTCCTCCTGTATTACAGAAACGTGTGTCTGAAACTCAACACTGGACACTGAATAACCGAACAGGAACAGAAATCGTCCAGTCACCGTGCTCTGCCCCTGAGCAAACAACAGTTCATTCATCACCGAGGCCAAACAGGAAGAGGGGGCGGGCCCCGTCCTCTGTCACACAGACAAGAGAGGAGGACAGTGTTAGGAACCACTGTACTTGCAGAGTGTTGGGAAAGACTTCTTGCCAATCCATTGAAAGCAGCTTCAGACTTGTTTTCATGAAGTACGAGTGTGAGATCAAGCTGTGTGCTCTGCTTAGTTTGAGCATCCTGAAGCTCTGAAAGCACTTGAAACATGAACTTCAGCCTGGATTTAAAGCGTTACTTCCTTTGTATTCTTTTTCTTGCTGTGTGACTGAACATAAAGGTCCTGCACACATGCACTCTGAAAAAAGGATGGCTCCCAGTTCACCACTGCTCAACGTCTGCTTAAACAAGCTCTAGTACACAGAGATGAAGTAAATCACACACACACAAGATTAGACTTCCCAGTTTTATAAAGCATATAGTTAGGGCTAGATCAGTTGACCCTGAATCCTCTCTTAGTTATGCTGTAGTAGTTACAGGCTGCTGTGGGATTCCCAAGATGCATTGAGTGTTTCTCCTCCACTCTGTTTAATCGTTAGCTATAAGTCTTCGTCCCCTGTAGTATGTAAACACTATTGCCTTATGAGCATGACAAATATCATAAAGGGTTTCATAGTGCGCTGCAGGACTCTGAGACAGGTACGTGGACTCTTCCAGATAGGAAGGACAGAGCCCCTCGGTGGGGATGGTGGGCAAACACACGATGCAAAACTGACACTGTCACGAGAAAAGACAAAAAAAGAAAGAAAGAAAGAGTATGACACCAGAGAAAGGTCCAGTCGGACTTTATTGGTTTCTATCTGATTAAATGAACTGATGAAATGTTGACTGGAGGTAAATTTATGGTCGAATGTTTTACATCAACATGAAATCCTACAGAATATTAAAACCAACATCATCAGTCATCTAAGCCTCAGAGCTCTGCGTGAACTCTGTTTTTTTTTTTTTGGAAATGCATGGACATCAGAACTGTGGAAGTTAACCGCCTGTTAGCTCTTCATTACACACTTACCTACATTCACGGCCAGAACATAAACTCAGAGTTAACCGTTAAAGGTTGCAAGGCAAGGCGCTGACTTTAGCACTCAACGTGACACCCTAAAAAGGCATACTGCATTGCTTTCTGATAAAGACTCTCTTACACTCATCACTTTGGTATCGCATTATACATTACAATATTTTGCAAAGAAATAAAATGTACAACCGCATAAATATAAAATTCTTCCAACATGTTTCAAGGTTTAAAACATTCAGAGAGTTAGCCAACAACGTGAGAAATGCAGCAAACAAAAAACAAACAAACAAAAAAACCCTTCAGTTAGCACCATCGCCCTTATAACAGGCCAGGGTCTAACACACTGGACACAAGTCTACATTCAAGGCAGAATCAAAAGTAAAAGGCATGAAACAAAGTAATAAAACCCAATCACACATTTGAACAATTTAAGGAGGTCTCCCATGATCAGCTGTAAAAGAAATAAAGAGGAAAAGTTTCCTGGAGTGCAGCATTTTCCTTACATAGATCAGAACTATGAACCATTTTATTATTATTATCATTATTATTATCATCATTAAGGACATGTCTGAGACTCATGCCCAGCACTGCTAAAGCTTGCTCATACAATAAGATGAGGTTGGAAGGACTGGATCTGCCACTACTAGACACTCCAAAAAACTAGCTACTAAAACCACACAGGCAGCGATACGCAGAGGGACAGACAGCTCGCTACGCAGCGGACATGGAATCGGTGGAAATGTCCCATGGCTTGTTTAGAGGTATCATTTACAGCACACTAAATATTTTCATTGGCCCTATTGCTACTTTCCCCTAAATTTGATTCTAATGCTAGACAGAAATATAGAAGCAAGTGATGAAAGCGGACAGATTACACTGAGCAGTCCCTAACAGCTTGTTCCCCTTCACTCAGTCAACACGAGTTAATAGCTACAGCCTACCCCTCTCATCTCATACAACTGATTGATACTAAAGGGGTACGGGGCGGGGGAGTGCTATGGTCCTGATGGCGGTCATGACTCTTCAACCTGGATCTTGATCTCAAAGCGTCCCTGGTAGCGGTCCTTTTCGCTGTAGTCGATGTTTTCCCCGAACACTTTGCACTCGATGCGGAGTTCAGTGTTCCGGGTCAGGTTGGTGAACTGCAGCGCCACCAGCGGCTGCAGGTACTGCGGGTGCAGCTTCTTGCCGTAATAGGGGTAATACTGCAGGGGGAACCCTTCGCCGATACCGTAGTACTTGATCTCTCCGATCTTATCAGCGTCCTCCTCTTTCTGGAAGAAACAACGCGCATACGTGAATTTGTTGTCAGTTGACAGCAGGAACGATCCTGTGCTACAGAAATGAATGCGGGCTGTGTGTACCTTGCTGGTGCAGTAAATGGGGATCACGTTGGGCTGCACCTTGGGCTGAGCCTCCTCAGGAATGCTCTCATTGGAGGTAGGAGGCTAAAGAAAGAAGACGAGTTAGCCAAACAGCACGAGCGCCAACGGCTGCTGGGCTTTAGCAACTCTAAGGTGACATTTGCATTTTTCTAGTCAATTTTGCACTGCTTTGGTCTCCAGGTAAACGAAAGAAGGATAAAACTGGAAGTTACCCGTGGGCGGTAGTTGACAATTCTGTTGAGCTTCACAATCAAACAGGGTTTGCCCTCCTTGAAACCAAACTCTGCGTCGTCCAAGCCGGAGCAGGGTCCCAGCAAGGTCCTGGAGAAACGACAGGCCTTCCGGACACCAACATCACTGTCCAAGTCGCCCCTGTTCTTGTAGTCTGCAGGTTCAACTAGAGGAACAAGTGAAGGGTTACGTTTTCTAAAGTTGGGTGCTTCCAGGTCCGGCATGGCATCTATCATAGTGATAGCAAGACTCCCAAAACATCACGTACAAGTTCAGCGAAGGGGATTGGTAACACACAGATGTATAGAACAACAACATGTCATGTTTGCAATCACATTTCTGGAATTTTCCAGTAGGAACTATTTTAAGTGATGCTTACCTCCACAGTCTTCAAACTTCATCTGGTCTTTCTGGTTACTGTCGTCGTAGTTTTTTAGGAACTCCCTCAGATTCTTTGTGTGAGTCAGGAAGGTTTCCACAGCTCTGGGGTTGAAGGAAAGCTCAGCTTTATCTGACCGAGGGGTGTGTGTAAGGCCTGCAGGTACGAAACGACAGCCTCGTTATTGTCAACGTTAACAACTATCGTGATGCCACGCAGGGAGTCTGTCCACAATGGTTTTGGAGGCAGATGCCATATTCACATAATAATTACAGAGAGATTGAGTGAGTGCACAGACACGAGTGGTTGTGGTTCAACAGGTGGTGCCTGGTGTCTGCTACCTGGACATTTGGCGTGCTACTGGTTCAGTGTTATGCCAAAACAACCCCGGTGCCTCCAGCACTGTATTAGAATGTGTGCATGGAGTGTTTAAGGTCATACGACCGACTTGCTTTTACAGCCTCAGGTGGCCATTAGAGGAACTGCAGTTTTGCAATTTCAGTGCTGGCTTATCATCATCGAGTGACACCATATATATATATATATATATATATACCAACACACTAAACTCTTGCATTACACGCAGTCTTTTAAAAAAACAAAAAAACAACCTGGTCCAACAAATGGGTCATCCTGGTAGCACTAGCACACAATTTGAAAGCTACCAGGCATTTGAGTTCAGAGGAGTCACTGTGCTGCCAGCTTGTGCAGAATCAGTGCAACACCAACCTCACAGCAACACATCCGAGGGACAGATAATGTTTCCCCCCTGCTTCCAGTCATTGTTCTAAGATGGGCTGAGGACAGTCTGAACTGGGACTCGGATGAAAGTGATGAAGACTGGATATGAAATCTGATAAGGTGATTTTAAAGATAAACACGGGGCCGCACAGCTTACTTCAGTATGTGCTTTATGTGTAACACTACCTGCTCGCTACACGACATTGCGTGTCGTGAAGCCCAGCTGGCCCTCTCTGTCATGGAAACCAAGCTGTGGTGTGTACACAGGAGAGGCAGCAGGGCCATTATGTGGCAAGTTCATTTCTGCAACAGCCTCGTGCAGGCCAGACTGAGTACAGGTGTTTTGAGGCTACTTTCAGATTCAAAAAAAGTCTCTTCATATGTGCCATAAGCAGCCGAACAAGCCAGCATATCTAGTGTTGTGGTTACTGTCAAAGTGTCTCACTGCATGCTAGGTTAGTGCTAAAAATAATGTTGTTGATGCTCTGATTGGATTTAATCAGTTTCCCCATTGTGTTTCCTGCTGATGCCAACATCCTTCACATCTCTGCCTCAGAACTTTAATTCACGTATTCAAGGCTAAACACACTAGAAATCCGTCACCGACCAAGAAAAACAAGTGAAAAACTTCAGACGAAGTCATGAAACTACAACAATCTCACTTGATTAAAAGTTAAACCCTGAAACTTTGGAATAAATGTGCATTTTGTCAAATGGTTTTTGGGATCGTTGACTAAATCGTGATGAAATCTTGGTTTTCTTACTGCGCCAAGTTTCACATTTGAGAACTGTAACATCTCTTCTTAGCAGCAGCACTTCATAAAGACACTTGAGTCGAGTTCAGCTTATTGCTGCAGCCTCCACAACGGTCCCAGTTTATCATGTGACCCTTAATAAATATCAGCTGCCCGCCCATCCCTCCTATAAAGACGGAGAAGAAGATCAGCAGACTTCCATCTCAACACACCTGAAGGGGCACAAAATCTTACCAGGGGGTGCAACTCGGTCCTGCCAGGTGGGCTTGTATTCACTCAGAGTGAGCAGCATTGCTTGGATGGTGCCAATGAAGATCCCAGCCAGGCAGCCGTAGAATATAACATAGAACAGCGTAATTTTGACTGTGGAAAGGAAAAAAAACCAACAAAAAAAAAAACAATCGTCAGCACAGAGGAAGTTAAAACTGCTGAGAACATGGAGGAAATGGTGTTAGTTACTGCTGACCTACAAGACTGGAATCGATACTTCAGAGGCAGTGCAGATGATATGTTACATGATCTTCAAACTAATCATGTGGACTGTATTGCTATAAATCGGAATGAAACTACAGTGCTACTGAGAAACGAGAGAAACTCAAGGGCACCAAAAAGAAAAAGGTCAGAAAGCTGACTCAGCACACGTGACTCATTTCCACTGTCGGTAGAATAAACGAGACGCAGCACATAATGAATAAGCAACACTACAAGAACAGCCTCAAAAACGGCACTAAAGCCATTATAAATGTTCCCGTTAAGCTTTCTGGTTGTTGAAGTAGTGCTAGAATTGGTTCATGACAGGAGAACCCGAGCTTCAAGCACACCTTTGACCTGACAGAGCTGAATCTCCTGATTCATTGTGATTAATGAGTGGCTGGAGCTGCTCTGCGTGTGTGTGAGCGCGCGTAGATGAGACAGGCAGAAAATGACTGCAGAGCCATACGTCACACACCGACACCAACTCAAACACTTTTATTGAGTTTGAGTGAACTTGTGCTTGGAATGAGGCTTATAAAAGAGTCCAGACTACATTCTAGTATCAGTAACACAGGACCACGATCCCCTAGAGTCTCTCTGTAGCAGTCACTGTCCTCACAGGGATTCAGCCATCTCATCAGCACACACTGCAACTCAAACCCCACATGAATCCATTTATGTGAAGTCTAGTCCCAGCAGCTCAAAGTCATGAAAACCCCACAGCCACAATTCACCTCAGTACTGGGTGTAGGCGCACCTATGCGCTGATTCTACGCGTCTGTCCTTTCGGTGTCACAAGGTCACAGCACCTGAACCCACTATGTGACATTTTACAGGAGCTCGTTGGCCGCATCCCTAAACTCCATTATCCTCCGCGTACTACGACCCTCACAGGGCCACGACATCTGTAGGACACACACATCAGTCACAGTGCACACACACACACACACACACACACATCTCTTATGGAAAAATTAGCCAAGGCTTGGAAACTGTCGTATTCTAGCGATGTAAACTCCTTTATTAAAGATATCTCGTGCACGCTCACGCGTACCACTATCGCAGCACTGCGCATGGCACACTTAATCGCATCAGCACTTTGAGATGACCTGAGAAGGACAAACGGTAGTCCGCGCTCAGCTCGGATCCAAACCGAGCACACACCGGACTGTACCGGGGTTCCACAGAGGACAGATGAAGCTGTGACATTCACAGGAGGCGCAAGGACAAGCGCACTGCCGCTTACGAGAAACGGGAGAAGAAACGTCGAGCAAGTTAATGACTGCATTGTTACTTAGACTACAGCGACATCTGAGCGGTGGCCCGGAGCCTCGGTCCTTCACCTTGGCTCACCTTGGACTCTGATGCAGTTTTAACCCTTTGCCTGCCCCCTTCACACCTGGCGAAAGACAACTTGACCATTTTACCCAACAACAATCAGTCATTGCGGAAGACTACGCTCCAATCAGCGCGCTTCGCACCGGCTCTTCACACTGCAGCGCGCGCGCGCGCTCGCTCCCTGAACACACAGCACGAGCACAAACATCACGAGCCTGCTTCGCTGAATGAACTCAGCGGCAGCTCTGGAGTTGTGCGCGGTGTGTTAGTTACAGAGACTCGCGCTGCCGCCGGAGGAGAAAGTCGGCTCAAACAGGTGCTTAGAAACACAAGACGGTCGTGAACGCGCGTTTCCCCAGTCTGCCCCATACTCACACCAGCTGCCCCCGGTACGGCCGAGCAGCTCCCCTGTCTCCGAATTCCACAGGAACTTCTTCCATCCGCCATCGTCCTTCTTATCAGAGGGCATGTTGCTATAGTTCCTTCAGTCGTCCTGGGGAAGAACACTCCGCGTGCTGTAACCAATTCCCAGCCAGTCCGAGAGGCACCCAGCGCGGTCCTCTCTCAGGCTCCCCAATATAAGCGTTCGCCCCTGACTCCGCCCGAAACTCCCAGAAGTTTACCTATGAGGAGGGAGGAGCAGCGCCGACCAATTAAAGGCCGCACACCGAGCGTGCGTAACTCTGACGTGAGACAGACCGACTGAAAGCAGCGCAAGTGGGCACAAAGTTAAAAAAAAGTGGACATATAGTTCTGTACATATTCTACAGAGAAGTACAGTATTACCTTCTAAACCATAGCCCCCTCTAGCCTCTCTCTCTCTCTCTCTCTCTCTCTCTCTCACACACACACACACACACACACACACACACACACACACACACACACACAAACACACACAACATGTGTTTAAAATGTAGCCGTACACACACTGCAAATAAACACTTCAGTGTGTTTCTGATGATTTCCATTTCACCATGACAGTTCACATGAAGTCATTGCATGGGAACAATTACAAGTCACATCCTTAATGCGAGATTACAGTGCAGCAACCTGCAATTCTCAAACACGCTGGCTCCTCTAAACAGTCATTATGGTACAAACAATACAATCCTCCTCAGCAGCGAATCAGAGCTCATTCAGGGGAAGCTTCTCGGCCTCGCTCTCATATCTTTACCCACTTTAACTTGGTGGGTGTCCTGGGCTGTTGTGTGCAGAGAACCCCCTTCTCACACACACCTCTATGATAATAGGCTCTAATAACTTAGCATTGTACATACTATATCCTGCCTTTTAGAGACTATATCCCTCCTCTGTGGCTGTCTTCAAGGGCGTCTCAGAGCCAGGGTCATGGTAATCCGATGTTCTACCTAAGATCAAAGTGTGAAGCATTCATTTCAGCTGGAGCACCTTTTAAAATAAGACAGCGTGGATGTGAATTCAGTTGGGAAACGATAAAAATATGATTCAGTTTTAAACTGAAACCAGCTCACCAGCCTACTGTATATTTACATGTGATTACACATACACATGAATATCTGAACTTTACATTGCTCACATTGAAATCACTCGGCACTGCGCTGCCCTCTGGCCTTCTTGAGCTATCTGTATTTGTTTGAATATAAACATTTGTGTGTAGGTATGATTGGTCAGGATTGTGCACATGCTGGTTTTGACCTTTAAATATCACCTCAAGGACAAGATGAGTCAAAATGAGTCACCCAACACTGTCCAGCTCTGTGTGACACTATCATGATGGAAAGACCTGCCTGACCTCTTGCTCAAAGTCAAGTCCCTTACCATTTCTCCTTGTCCGGACACTATCACCCTATCCACACACTGGCGTGCTGATGGGGAGTTAAGCCTGTTTTAAACAACAAAACCTCCTCATGCAGACTACAGGTTAATCAATGCTAACCACCACATAGCACAGAGATGATCAGCGGTTTAACAAACTCTGGCTTTAAGCCAAATCTTTGATGTAGGAAACTCAAAGTTTTCCATTTTAGAAGAGTTAATCAGAGTTAGTTCAACGACCTCTGAAATAATAATAATAAAATAACAAAAAGCCAAGATCAATGGATCTAAGGAAATAAAGAAAGAGGAGAGCTTTGCTCTGAGTCCATTGGAGCAAAAAAAAAAATCTGAATGCCTGCCAATGCTGAGTGTGATATGTAGCTTAAGTAACAAAAGCAGAGAAAGGAGTCTCTGCTATCTTCCCTTTCATCATTTAGCCAAGTTTCCTTAACAGATGATAAAGCTACAGTCTTGCTGGACTCTCTCTGCGTATTAGATTTTGTTTTTAAAATCTGCTTAATCAGCTGTAACCTGACAGGAACCGGGGATGCTCGCTGTAAAATATGAAAAAAAGAAAAGAAAAATATGAGTCACTTCTAACAACTCTTTTTTTTTTTTTTTTTGCAATTGAAAAAATGTCTAGCTTTGAACATTTTTATTCAATTCACTTTTAAATTTATGTGATCAAATCAGAACAACAGTTGATTCTTATCTTATTTCTGTCTGTAGGGTCTTATAAGAAAAGACCATACAATAATACAGAGAAAACCCAACAATCAGATGGCCCCATTTTAGTATGCACTTGGTGACAGTGGGAAGGAAAAACTCTGTTTTAACAGGAAGGAACCTCCAGCACACCCAGGCTCAGGGAGAGGTGGCCATCTGCTGTGACGAGTTTGAGGTAAGGCTGTGCAAGAAAGCCAGAAAATAATAATAATTAATAAAGTGGTGTGTAAACACATAGTGACAGAGTATATAAAGTCATATTCCAAAGTAAAATCTGATCAAAATGCAAAAAAACCCAAAACAACAAACAGCTAAAATTAGCGCTTCATCCTTACTCAGTCACAGACTGCATGGACACTGTAACATTATAGAGCAACAGATCTTTTGGGATGCTGCTATGAGGAGATGTTGGTCCGATATTTTTATGTCCTAATTGTATGAAACATTAGGCAGATGTGCACGGAGAGATCAGGAGAAGATGTTACCAATGTGCTGCACCAGCCAGATTTAATTTGTAAGGGAAAAGCTACTAAAAGCTTCCATGTCTTAAAACTAACTTTTAGTCACTACGTCAGCATGTGTTCTAATGTTGATATGAAGTCACTACATGGATTTAGGGGGAGGACTAACACATGGAAATAAAGCACTCTAGCCTTTTAAAATCAGCTGTCACAGCCAACTATTAGTTTTTTTTCAATATGGGCAGCCACAGATACAAAACCTTTAAAAACTGATACAAAATGATAAAGACAAGTCTCAGAACAATTACACGATGCACAGTGATGACATTAAAACTTGCAAATGGCAAAGAGAAACAAAACATCTCCATGTTCTAGGTTTTTCTGAGAGCCTTCAATGTTTCATCCATGAGTCTTTCTTCTGTAGATGAGAGGTGGGGGGTCTTTTATCAGTTGGTGCCCACGGGTTTCATGTCTCCTAAGCTTTGTGTATTTTTTTCATAAGCTTAGTGTATGCTCACTAGCAAACTGCCATCAACAGATAAACTATGGCCATGAAATAAGGTTAGACACACATTTTTGCTAGTTTAACAAAGTCACTGCAGTTTGCTGGCTTTGGTTTGGCTGGCATCACTCCTATTTGACAAACCTCATGTCTGCAGGCATCGCTGTGGTAGAGGGAAGTGAATCAAGCACTTTTCATACATAGAATAGAATAGAATAGCCCTTTATTGTCATTATATATGTACAATGAAATTATGGATACGCCACACTAACCAGTAGTAAATACATCAGGAATAAACAGCAATCAGAAGAAAAATATTCAGTCAAGAGGAATGTAGACAAATTAATAGAAAGGCTTTGGAGAGCAAAGTGCTTGGAAGTAGTGCAAAAGGACTTGGTTTGGGTATAGAGTCTGTATGTGACCGGCCTGAGTACACTGCAAAAACTCAAAACCTTACCATACCGTATATTTGTCTTATTTCTAGTCAGAATGATCTCATTACACTTAAAATAAGACAAAATCAGCCGAAGGGCAACGTTTCAGTAAGCTAAATGAACTTGTTTCAAGACATTTAATCTTGAAACTAGAGAAAAACTCGAGATTTTTAACTTGTTTTATTGGCAGATTTTTTTTCACTTATTTCAAGCTAAAATATCTTGATGGAGTTTTTGCAGTGTGCTGGTGTTATCGGCATACTTGATAATGATGTTGGTTGCGTGGGTTGGTGTACAGTTATATGTGTACGGGGTGTAAAGTAGAGAACGCTGAGAACGCAGCCCTGTGGGGATCTGGTGCCACGTGACAGTGGGTAAGGGAGGTCGGGGCTTAGTCAGACTGATTGAGGCCGGTTGGTGAGAAAGTCTTTGATCAAGATGTTAGAAGTTCATCTTTTATCTTGCCAGTCCACAGAATATTTTTCCCAGATGTCTTGGGGATCATCAAGATGTTTTTTTGGCAAATGTGAGCCTTTGTGTTCTTTTTGGTCAGCAGTGGTTTTCTCCTTAAGCTCTCCCATGGAGGCCATTTTTGCCCGGTCTCTTTCTCATCGTTGAATCATGAACTCTGACCTCAACTGAGACATGTGAAACCTGCAGTTCTTTAGATGTTGTTCTGGGCTTTTTGGTGACCTCCTGGATAAGGGATCAATGCACTTTGGAGTAATTTTGGTAGGCCAGCCAATCCTGGGAAGGTTCACCACTGTTCCAAGTTTTCTCCATTTGTGAATAATGGCTCTCTGGTTCAATGGAGTCTCTAATCCTTAGGAATGGCTTTGTAACCCTTTCTGACTGATAGATTCAGTAGCTTTGTTTCTCAGGTGTTTCTTTAGATTGTGGCGTGATGTGTTTCTTTTTGAGATCTTTTAGCCTGCTTCACTTTGGCAGACAGGTTCTATTTAATTGATTTGGTTAATCACAGTTCATTAATCAATAAAATCACCTTTTTGTATTTCCTTGCGGGACACCTTTTCACACCACTGTAAAAGCCTTTGGTGATTTTTTGGTGACTGTGTCCATGAACTAAAGGCACATGTGATGTTCACACTGGGCACGATCCTGCAACCATGCTTTCAGTAAGCCGGGCAACTCGAGGTGTACGAGATACACGCCCGGTCATGTCCAGTGCATGTCATGTGTTGGCATGCAATTGGACCTTGGTGGTGTTGAAAGCTAAACAAACGTTACCTGGCTCGTCTCAGTGTGATTGCAGTCGTGACTTTTACATAAAAGTGACCACGGTGCACACTTGAAGCCTGTAACAATGGGACTGGTGTGAAGTGTTGCTGGTTGTTTCAGAGTGAGCGTGCGCTCAGGAAAGACGGAGCAATCTAAAAGAAAGCCTACACATCCATAACAGAAAGGAGCAATGAACACAAGAGTCAAAACAAACAAAGAGGTGGAAATGTCAGTGGGACTTAAAGCGGGCATTTGAGCAGCGTGCTATCATGAAATGTGAATAAAACATCATGTCCTCCTAAATCCTGTTTTATGTACTTCATCTGAACCCTGGCCTGAACCACTTTGTCTGCTCATGTAAAAGAGTTCACATTGTGTAGTGGTGTTGTGGTGTTTTTATGCAGCCACACACCATAGAAATGGGACATGTGTATGCACAAGTCAGAAAAACCTACTTCACCTTGATTCCACCCTTCCCCACCGACTACTACACGACATGTTTATTGTGTACACAAGCTGACAAAAATCTAGGCGTGTCGCTGTCAGACATCAGCCTCTGTCATTAGAAAACCGTCAAGCCCTGCTTCTATGATTTCAGCCTGATGCTTACTCTCACACGAGCTCTACCGCATAAACACAGGAAATGAGCATTGTGGTTGAGCAAATTATGAGCAGGTCTGTTGAAGTGAAGCAGAGTAGAGTAGAGTAGTAGTCGTCACAGCTCATCTCACCGTACTTGTCGAGGCGGTATATGCCTGCTAAAGTTCTGAACGGCAAACTAAAAATTAAGAAAATATCTTGGTGATTGTTCTTCTGTCGTGTAATACAGAAAAAACAAAAACCTTTATTAGTCATGATTTTGTAGGATTCACCTGTCTGCTGTCTTTCATCCAGGCGTAATTGTAGCTACCTTCGACTGTTCAGCACATCCAAACTGTAATCATGTACGAAGGCTTCCTACACACACGAGAAGATTAATGCAGTGAATGTTGGATGCGAGGTCTAATATGAGGCTTTACGAACACTGACCCTTTTGCTTTGCCTGACATGGTCAGAAATGTTCATTACTGACTCACTGACTCAGCGCTGTGGATTACTGCTGTCTGTGTTTCTTCTATTTCTGCCTTCATCTTTTTTCATAACAAGTGAAAGAAGTGGCGCTGACTGAGTTACAGTGTGACGAGATTGAAGTGGGTGTAAGAATTAGCAGTTAAATGCTGCTGGAGCTGCAGACGTCCTGGGCAGAGAGATACTTCGAAAAGCAACAGCTTCTTGTTTTAGCTTCATTTATGTCTGAAAGTGGATTTTACCGCCAGGATACAAAATAATAATTAGTCAGCATTAGAAGCAGTGGGAATATGTTTGTCTTAGTCTCTGTGAGGGACCGAGCTGCAGGCACTGTGGGATTTATGAGAATAGGGGCTTTATTTACCCCTAAACCAGAAAGAATATTTTAGAAAACATTTGTGAGACTCTGGTCCCACAAAAGTTCAGAGGTCACGGTAGCTTCACAAACAAACCAAACTGCAAAAACAGAACCAAAAGAGGCTGATGTGTGACTGACCAGACCACAGACAACAGCACACTAACCAACTCCAAAATAAATCGAGCAGACAAAGGGAGACAAACCAAATCTATGCTGGGACAACACATAAATACCCACAACATGAGTTTAATACCACATGTCATTATGTTACCATGGTGCCTGTTGAAAGTGTGAATATATTTGGATGAGAGCAGATGTTTAAAACATGCAGTGTTATCAAAGGACAACTGGCAAACTGGTGTGAGGGTCAAAGGTCCTGAAGGCTCACTGAGAGAGCAAAGGCCTCCCTTCTGTCTGATGCTAATGGAGATTAGCCGTAGCACAAACCTGTGAAAACGTTACTGCTACAGAGCATCACTCTGTGTTCATGTGGATGTTACTATGACACAGACCAGGTATTTAAACTCTCAATCACAGCAGCAGCATTCAATTTTTGCAGTGGCACCTTCGCCAGGATAATGTGTCCTGTTCTAAGGAACATGGCAGGAAGTAACACTGCGCCACCATGTTTCTCTCTGTGCTTGTGTGGCTCTCCTCTGGCGTGTGTGGGAGGACTACATTAGCTGAAGTGTATAAGGCAGATAAAGTATAGTTATAATGTAGCTCGTCAGTAAGACTAGAAATACAAGCACATTAGAGCTTAACAGTGTTGATGGCTGATACCACAGAAAATTTTCACAGTCAGAAGTGCCTGTCCCGAACAGGTCTGGATGCTTGTAGGAGTGCAGAGGTAACTCTCGTCTGACTCTCGCACTCTCACGCAGTGTAATGTCATGGTGCTGGTGCTGTGCCCGTGTAAGTTGTCTGTTTTCTCTGCTAAGCCACTATTAAATGATAGGAAATATGAATAATAGTTTAGAGCAGTAGGGAAGCCTGGTTTCTTCCTGTTAAAAGGGAGTTTTTCCTTCCCGCTGTCGCCGAAGTACTTGCTCATAAGACATCATATAATTGTTGGGTTTTTCTCTGTATGTATTATTGTAGGGTCTATCTTACAATATAAAGCACCTTGATGTGACTGTTTGACATTGTATAAGTAAAATTGAATTGAATCAAACCCTGTTTGAGTTACTGCAGATCAGTATGTTAATGTCGACCTGGCGCCTGGCGCCTCAGTCTTTCATTTCGGCCATACTCTGATGCAGTATAAATACTAACGAGAGCATAACAGATTACTTTGTTAATATCAAACAACTGTAACGGTAGGGACAGCAAACTGTGAGACTAATGCTGGTGAGTCCAATAGTAGGTTGTCACAGATTTTGAGAGACTACTACAGGATCGTGTTTCAGGCACTAGGGTAGGCCATCATCTCCACCTGCATCTGTCCATAGGCAGCGCTCCTGACCTTGATCGTACTATGCTGCTGTTTACAGGCCAAACACTGAGAGGAATGGAGCGTGTTGTTCCATTCCCTTTTTACTTTCATTCAGAAGTATGGAACTGGATTTGCTCACAGTGTTTTCAGTTAACAGGAGGGTAGAAGCCTCCTCTGACAGTTTTGGACACAATATTGCACTATTGTGCTTTACCATGTAAATTGCAGTACAACTTTCATCTTAGCAGTATCCTTGTATCTCAGGTAATCTGATTTAATCTAATATCTATACTTGCTTAAAAGAACTCATGTCATGAACCCACACACCTTCGATAACTACACCAGACCCTGACGCTGAAGGGGTATCGTGTTTAGAAAGCTAGCTTATTACTAAGATGTGAAAAAAATCTCTTGGTTTGGGGAGATTATATTTGAAAAAAGACATTGTTTAGCATTTTCATATGAAGCTGGGGATGTGGGTAATAGTAAATGATAAAGGTTTAAGTACAGAACTTGATGGACTGGAGACTTCCTGAGTTTTTCTCTTCTCTGTCTAATATCCTGGCGTTAGCTCATTCTCAGTCTAACAGTATAAACTCCTTTTCATGATTATATTTTTTAAAAGCAAAAATGTACAAATGTAGATTTTGTTTTCGCAAAAAGCTCTATTGATTCTCTACCTTACCATTTTATTCAGTTCTATTAGCATAGCGTCAAATCACAACAACAGGTGCTTAATACAACATGCCTCTTTCACACAAGCCCTTTTTTCTACACCTAAGTGCTTTTTCTGGAACACTCACAGTGTGATGACATTATCCCAGAGCAACTTGGGGTTTAGTTTCTTGCTTAAGGACACTTTTGCACACAGATTGAAGCAGCGAGGGATCAAACCAGCAAGATTCCGATAAATAGATGCTTTACCTGCTCTACCTCCTAGGGTTAGGGTTCAATCGAAGAAATGTGCTGACTTTTTTAAGCGTTTTCAACCACTTTAACGGATCGTGTTTTGTGCATCGTTTTAAGGAGATGTCCGCCCCTCCCTGAGCCTGGTTCTGCTGGAGGTTCCTTCCAGTTAAAAAGCAGTTTTTCCTCTCCACTGTCGCCAAGTGCATGCTCAAAGGGGGTTGACTGATTATTGAGTTTTCTCTGTGTTATTGGAGGGTCTTTACCCTGGTGTGATTTGATGCTAAATAAATACATTAGATGCTTTTTCCCTGTAACGGGGGAAGTGTAAGTGATCCGGATGTGTATGTGTGAGTGGTCATTGGCTGTGTGTGCAGGAGGGTGATGGGGGCTGGGGATGCTCACCTTAGCACAGCAGTAAAGCTGAGGAATAAAAATAGCCAAAACTTAAAGTTGTTGATGTTAAACTTCACCGTGCTTCTCGTTAACTGAAGTCCTTTTGTTAGTCACAACCCAAGGCCACAGCATTTATGGTCCAGAGGTCAATAATTGACAGAGGATCATAATGGAAAGTCTAAATGTCCTCTGGGTTAATGAGTGCTGGAAAGTTGTGAAAAGGACCTGTAGTTAGGTTTCACTTGTTCATCCAGAGCCTCAGCAGCTTTGCTTTCACCAACCATAAACCAAGTCGAGAAAAGTCCGGCTGCACTTCTGAGAACATTCCCATGCAAATGTCAGTGCACTGTGTGCTGCTTCCTGGGAATGCGAAACTGCTGGTTTAGCCGAAGCTATATAGAACACTGGAATAACAGGAAGGGGATAAGAGACGGTGAGAATAATCAAATAAGGGAAGCACTGCTGTAGATGCAAATCAGACACGTTCGTGTGTGAGGTCCAGAAACACCTTCAACACCGCTGATACTTTTCACAGAGAGAGGCTGAAACTGAGATGAAGCTGGTGAAATGATCCCGGGTGGCAAAGATCAGTTAACAAGCACCCTGTGGGGTCACACTCCACGTTAGGCTCCCTGCCCACAGAGTTCAAACCCCGCTGAATGCATCCGACAAAAAAATGATGTGTATGTGCGCAGTATTTGATTTTTTCTGTTGGTAAACACATCAGTAACCATGGTGAAACCATGCTGAAAAAGGACATCGACCCAGTCGTTCCTGAAACACCCTCGCTCATATGTTTTACACGTGCACCTGTTTGTGTTTGGTTGAAAGCGTTCGGTATTCCTGTCTGTGTTACATCTGCAATTACTGTCTAGTTTGGAATGGCCATCAAAAATCTCTCTTGGCTAGATGTTTGATTCCTACAATTCTCAGTTACACAGACATACAAGCATCAGGGACACCTCAGGGTTTGTCGTCTTACCCGAGGATACATCGACACGCAGACTAGAAGAGCTGGAGATGAAGCTGCTGCTGCTGCTTCTGCTTGTCTTATGACCCAGTCTACCTATGCAGTAGCCACAGTAGGAGCAGGGTCTCAGAATAGAGACGCCTGTGACTGTGTTAACACAGGGGGAAACGGGTGTTTTAGGATGCTCTGTCACTTTTAAAAGGTCGCTTTTCACAAGTGCTGAGAAACTAACCTTCACTTCCATCCCACACTTGCAAGTCGATCGTGTTTGAAGCTTCAACATGCTCAGTTTGTTTAGGAACACACTTATGTGACTTTCAGTAAGACTGTAAGCAACCTTGACTGAAAGATGTCATACAAATCCATATGTCATAAATGTACACTACCACAGCAAGTGTTAATCACATGTCACAGATGATGACTCCCTACAAACACTGACTCTAACCTACATATGGTTTTTTTTTTAGGTTCTGGGCTCTTTTTTAAGAACACTGCGTCAGTGTATTGTTCTGTTTATTAGGAATCCACAGTTAACATCTCACATGTTGTTAATAAAACGGGTCTGTGTGTTCGCCTTATCCATCAAAACAGTGTAACAAAGTATTTTGACACCGACTGATAAAGTAGTGGTCAGTATTGGAGTGTTCCAACCGTGTGAGCCTCCCAGTAAAAGCACTGTGCTCTTTGAGTGGAGTCGAGTCAATGTTTTACTTTGTGGGACTTTGATACCCAATCCCTTCAAGCCAGGATATGATGTCACAACATAGCGAAGGTGGGAATTGGATACGTGTGCTTACGTTTCACCGGTTCCTTCACTTCACTATTTTAAGGATACTTGGAAATAAATGGGATGCGGAGGACCAACTGCACGCACTTAGGTCAAGCGTATGCAAACACTGGCATCAAGGAGTCAGTTAGTGCTGCCCATTAAGGAACCCTGCTGTGTAACAAACACCCTCTCCATTAAACTTTGATTGCTTTCCCCTCTGTCCCTTCCCAGCCACTCTTTTGATGCCGTGGTGAAACATACACTCTTGCGAAACTTTGAACTGGTTACAAATTAATCCACGTCTCACAATATTTAGTTGCTGCTTACCTCAGTACAAAGTTTAGCTCTCATTCCTTCCAATAATTCATGAGCTGGTTAATATTTGAGCCGAATAGATAACCTGATGTCCAGAATTAGACTCTGGCTCTTTGAACTGGGACCAATTCAGCATTAAGCAGGCACATATAGAAGTTATGCTTAATCTCAGCTCAGTGCTGTTTTAAGGAGGAATTTCTTTTTCAGGGGAACGCTGCAGCATTTTGGAAAATTTGCATGCACGCAATCTGGCCTAATGTCACATAACTGTGGGTTAGCACAGATGACAGGAGCTCCTGCAGGAAGCATCCTATTAGTGTTTGTCAAGTTTTATCTCCACCCTCGACACGGTGAGAAATGTGCTGAGAAATAAGTTGTTCTCAACTAAACGGCACTTCTTAAACTTCATTAGAGCAAAAATGTGCAGACCTTTGCAGATCTCCATTAAAATTCAGTATCAGAGAGCTTATTAAACACTCCACTCCACTTACTTTCTTCCTATGACCACACCGCCTATAAATGGTAATGTGTGACTGAGGACAGAGAGCTGCACGTGTGGACTGATGAATAAAGAAGCATACACTTAGATGGTTACAGTGAGAAGGCTGAGCGAGCTCGTGTGTCTTAAGCTCACGGCGCGTAACGTTTCCTCGCACACAGGTACAGGCTCAGAGTCAGAGCCACCATCCCATCTGTGAGCAGTGTGGCCTCAGATTAACACCTGCTGAAAGGCACAGCATATCTGGCCAAATACGAGAGACAAAGGAAGCAGCGAGTGTGTGTGTGAAGCCATAATGCCCTTGAAGAGAAAGGTGAACTAACACAGCACGCCCTGCTCCGAGCTGCAGTCATATAAGACACACAACCATTAACAGCCTGCCCGGTGGCTTGATAAGGAATATTATGCTGTAAATCAGAGAGCAGTAAAGTCATTACTTGCTGTTCTCTGGCCCCACTTTGACTCGTTTTACCGACTCGCTGTTATTTAACTCAGTGACGAACAGGTTGAAAGGATTTTCTTCTATAGCAGTGTGAACCACACTGTCAAAGTCATGTCCCAAGAATGGGACGTGGGTTTTTTCTTTTGCCACTTTATAAACTCCAACGGCGATGATGAAATGTATCACGGCTGGATCTGTTTAACCAACACAGGACTTCAGCTTGAATCAGAGGCGACGTGGACGTCATCGGTTTCTATTGTGACGACAACAAACTCGCTGTTACGGATCACCACTCAGTCGCAGATAGTGTCAACAAAGTGTGTTTTTAGAAGTGGACGATCTGCCTGCGGCCTGCCCTTCACCCGTCTGCAGCTCAGAAAGGAAGCCTTTTTACTTCAGCCTTCAGAGAAATTAATACGAAATTATTTTACACCAATTAAAAGAGGAAAATAGAAAATTCGATAAAACAATGAAGTTAATCCGGAAGAGCACTGTCCATCAGTGAATCCTCTGAAATCCTCCCTGTAACGTGCAGCACTGAAACTCTGCTGCACTCATTGCTGCAGAAGGGTTCAGACCAGATACTCAAAGCACACACTCTCATACTTGTGTTTACCCTCACATCCTTGTATTTACATCTGTCTCAAAACGATGGATTGATATCAGTATAATTTACTTTAAAACTTTAAATCCCAAAAGGTTGATTTTGTTCATCTGGACGTTTTTAGTGGGAGAAACGTTTCGTCACTCATCCAAGTGACATCTTCAGTCTCAGCTGACTGCAGGTTTCCCCAACCTTATAAACAGTATATTCACATTAATTACTGAAACTAGCACCACTGATGAACAATGGGCTGGGAGGTCTTTTTCCTTGATCAATTATATGCATTTTTTCATCACTGCTGATCAATGACAGCCTTAAATGTCTTGTAGCGTTCAGGTGCAGTTTGCTCCAGTGCAGACGTCTTGGCATGCGGTTAACTGTTTGCAGTAGAACAGGCAGCAGCAGCCACTTACATGTTGTCTTGTTCAGGTCTGATAATGATGGTGGGACTTTAATAGGCTGTACTGCATGAGGACAAGATGCTATTTAAGGATTTAAATAGAAACCAATACAAGAAGTTGCAGAGGCTGCGATGTCATAATGTCTGTTATCTAGCGTGAGGTCAAAAAGCCCGGAATTTGTCATCGCCCATAATGCAACTGGATACTGTCTTCAGTTAGAGCAGGGGTGCTCAATCCCAATCAGACGATTGGATTACCTCTTCAGCATGCCATCAAGTTTGGCAAAGGCCTGATAACAAGCCATACATTTGATTCAGGTGTGTCGGAACAGGGATGCATCTAAAAGCTGCAGGACGGTCTCGAGGACTGGGATTGAGCTCCCCTGAGTTAGAGTATCTGCAACATGTGCAGTTCACAGCCCACTGCTAGGCCGTAAACAAATATACAAGAGTGATACCACCATGAGGCTGGATTACCTCGTTAGTTACAGCGCACCAACACAACAATGTAATGCAGCAGTCTGCAGAATACTGACACACATCAGAGGGTCAGCAGTCTTGACTATGTTTGGATGGGTTAGTTTAAATAATAAATAATTTCCCCTAGGGATCAATAAAGTATTCTGATTCTGATTCTGATTAGTTTACACATGCACCACACATGCATAATAGTCTTTACACTGGATCCATCAGTGTGTGCAGATTTCTCCTCCACCACTCTGCAGTAAACCTTCAGCTTTGTACTTGAGAGGGAACTTGGGACAGTAAGTGACACGACACAGGAGAAATGGACAGAGGGATGGACTCCTTGTCTCCAAGTTTTGAACTACCAGCTTGATAAAAATGACCAGAATGCACAGAGTATAAATAGCATATACGTATCAGAGGTCTATTTGAGAGGTAGGGGTTCTGTCCAATGTTTGTACCCTCATATTTAAAGTTTAGTTTTTTCGTCCACTGAGTGAAGCTCATAAAGAGCCTTTACTGCTTACCTTTTTATCAATTCTTTTATTTATAATTTTTACCGCTTATTCTTCGCCTCACATTAAGAACTGTGTTTGGCAAGCTGTGTTACTGCTTTCCAGCAGTCTGCTTTGGTTAGCGAGTCAGTGACCCCAGCTGTGGCTGCCTGCTCATGCATAAGTCTGTGCCATTGCATTTTGAAGGAAAATTGCAGCAGGCGGCTCAGCAGCTCTCTGACTGCTGCCAGTGCTAACAGTAAGTGTGACTGTCATCACATCAGCTGTGTGTGTGTTTTATATGAGTAAGTGGTTTTGCTTAGGTTTGTAGTGATAGGACATGCAGCTGCATCCACCGACACATCACAGCAGGTCATCCTCCATTTAGTGTGAGTGAGCCGGAGTTAAAGCATCACATCTGGACTCTTTCCCTTAGCTCTGTTATAGTTATTCATGGGAGATGAAGAGAAATGCAAAGTGTGTTTCTGAGGGAATGAAAACATTCACATTATTTGTTTCTCTCTGCTTAGTCAGAAGTGGAAGTCCTGATCTTTGCATCAGACCAGTGAGTGTCTGCTTAGCACATCCCAGCTGTGTGCGAGGCTGCTGTGCTCAGTGTTTGTCCAGAATCCAGTAATACCACAAAGGCTTCGTGTACACTTAATCACAGTGTGTTAATCTGCGAACTTCCTTGTAGGTTCACTTTTGAACTTTGGACCGAGTCACTCTCCTTGGTCTTTATGCTAATTGGTGCTAACTTTGTCCTTGAATCCAAAGTCAAAGGTAATGACATCCTTGGTAGATTTATGCCCTTCCTGGCCTGTCTGTGCACAGGATTAATCAGATTTGGTGCTGTGCAGTGTTTTATGGCAGCTAAATAAGGCGTAGCGTGAGCACGCCCTCTGACTTAGGTGAGTGTTTCCTCATAGTAACCCTGCGCTACACAGGAGTCACCTTGGGCCTGCAGAACATTGCATCTCTTCCTGTCTCTCTCTGTCCAGCCCCTTCTTACTACTACCTCCTTGTTACATCACACACACACAGCTGCTACACCTGCGCCGTCTGCTGACTGGCTCAACTCTTCTTGGCTCAGCACTTTCCATGTAGGTTGCACTGACCTCTGGAGGTTAGACGTACTGTGGAACATCAGCCACGAGCCACTTTTCTCTGCCGGTCTTACCAGAAATGGAGCTGCAGTAAGCCCCGCCCCCTTAGATCACCTGAGCAGTCAAACAGGAAATAAAGACTGCAGCAAGTCAAGTGTCCTTCCATCACCTTCAACTTTGAATCGTCTCAGCTCTGTGACTCTATATTATTTGTAGATCACGGCGGAGCATCTGATAGGTGGATTCTCTGACAAACACAGTGTTGTTCGTGTGCGAGCAGACACACAGCTGAAGGAGAACACAGAGCAGAACACGTTTAGTGGAGTGAAATTCATCATCTGCTGTGGCATTAAGTTAAAGTACAGAGTGTACTATCATTGTAATCACTGTAGTAAAGACACACACGGGCCATTTTTTACCAGCATGAACAGTGTTGTTAGTAGCAACAACACATTTCCATGTACGAGATGGAGCATACACAGTGCTAAGAGAGGTAAGAGAGACAATATCACATTGCAGTGGGTGCTAAAGACAGAGGATGTGTCCTCCAGATGTCACCAACGACGGAAAAGTACCGTCACGCCCGGCCGAACTGCACATCCTTCTGTGGGAGAAGGGATTAAACGATTAACCTGTCCTCTTTTCACTTTGCTATCTTCTCTCCTGTTTGCTGCTGTTCTCTGCCCGAAGGAAAAAAGTGCTGACTGGGACACTGTTTCAGCTGCTGCTGTGTAGCAGAGAAGGACCCGACGGTGTATTTGCAGACTTGCTCCTTCAGTCATGCCGGCTGCCAGTGGAGCCGTCTTATCAGACGCACCAGGACTGTTTGTCTCTTCTGAGACATCGCTTTAATTAAACTGCACGCACACGTCTCAATGAACTCTATACGCAACCCACTGTGATTCAGACATCCTCCACGATGCTACATCCTACAGCTCTCATCGTGCAGCTCACACTGGCCATGACTTTCTAGTGTTACATCCAGTTTGTGTGTTAGGGTCTGAAGCAGAGCTGAGCTGCTAACATGTTTTAGCGGACCAGAAATCTTCCAAAACTACTCCTCCTCATGCCAAACTGGTTCAATCTAAATTGAACATTTGACCGGCTGTACTCAGCACCCACACCTCTCGGTTTGTGTTGGTTAACCAGGGTTTTGGTTCCATCGGACAGAGCTGAACTCTCACAGGGGCCCAGAAAGGATGAGAATGTCAAGAATCCAGATTATCAGAAGCTTCCAATTTAAATTATTGTTCATCAGCGTAGTGTATGACTTCTTCTTGACAACAGCATGTAAAATATTTCTTTGTTGAATTATGACAGCTCTCTGCAGCAAGTCCTAGAGACACAATCCAGTATCTGCTGTCAGGCTGTAATTTCATTCATGACGTGTTTGGATTGTGCAACTCTAAATCACACAGTGGATATTATGATGGCGGAAGCAATCTGAGATACTACAAACACAGTACTGGAGACAAACCCAAATGTTTGACAGCTCCTCTATAAAATGCGAGTGTGGCTGCAGCTGGTTTCCATCTCTCAGATGTCTGAGTCTAAGAATAAATAGGACTATTTGACAGAACAGCCAGAGGAGGGATTCACAGTCTGCTCCGTCTGTACCTTCACTCATCATAAAAGCTGAATGCCGCTTCATTTCAAGGTCTAAAACAGAGTCTGTGTACTAATTATGTAACATGGCTACATGGTAATTAAAGGCCATAAAGTTTTCTCCGGTTTGCACAATCTCAAAGTCAGTTTCCAGGTGACTGGAGCAATCAGACCAATAGTAGATGATGATGCTTTCATGTGCACTTCATTACCAACAGTTCATCAGATAAGCAAGGGCTGCTTGCGTGCATGTGTGTGTGTGCATCTGTGTGCGCATGTGCGTCTTCACAGTGATCTAGTCTGCAGTGTTTCTACCACCTAGTGACGATCAGCAGGCTCTGCATGTTGCCTGAAAGCACCACATCCTGCATCACTCACAGGACTTCCAGCAGTGTTCAAACAGCTGCCGGGGTCTTGGAGGCTAGTTGAATCCAACCACAGCACAGTTTTCAGTACCGGGAGCTTCATATAAATGCTTGTGTAGAACCAAAATGCACTTCCTATGTTTTCGCACCCATGCTTGTATCTAAAACACTTCCTTAAGAGAACTCGAAAACATGTCTGTCATCACGTAGGCATGAATGTGTGTGTGTGTATGTGTGCATATTTCAGTCCGGCTGACAATCAGGTACCTGATTAGCATCATCTGTGAGCATGGACCCTGCTACAGCTATCAGTAGTGTGTAGCTTGTGTCCGCTTGCTCCAAGCATGCCACATCTGACTCATACGGTTGGGGCACGTGCCACAGGGCAACTTCAATCTCGTGTTCTGTGAAACCAGCGTTTTTTTGCAGTGAGACCTAGTACTATTTTTAAATTGAAACCAAATATAAGGGAGGATGTCGGAGACAGGCCATGAGGTGGTGCTTCTCAAGGAGATGATGCTACAAGAAGACTATTTCCTCACCCTGTCAGCACTGAGTAGATTAGTCACAAGTAAACAGAGACCACAGCACGGCACATGTTTAAACAAGAAAGGTTTGTTCATCAAAATTATTTACTATTCACTCCCCAAAAACAAACGAAAAACAAAACAAAAACGAATTCAAATCACCATAACAATAGCCTGATATTACCCAGTTCTGTCACATGATGTTAATTATTGTCACACGGGCATTCATAGTGTATTTCAGCTTGTACATTCAACCCTGATAAGGCTAAGCTGAAGAGGATGGATTGATTTAAGCTGCCCTTCATATGTCGTCACCAAAGAGGACTGCGTTGAAAAGCTTCCAGTAATAAACCCCTTTACAAGCTTCAGAAACCTTCATTTGACCACCACTATCTTGTGGGATCATCTTGGGTGTGCCGTTTGTGCCAGAGTGACCAGTGCAACCAGTGCCATCCCTTTCATGTGAACACAGTCGTACCTAGATCACATCTGATCTCCAGTGTTTGGGTCAGTGGATCCAGACAACATAGAAGGGCCCAGATGAAGACAAAAACAGCAGATCCTGCAAACAGATAGGCAGAAAAACAAACTAATTGATTTATTTCATTATTTTTGTTTTATTTGTGGTCATTATTTAGCAGCTGTACTGAGAACTCCAACACAGCAGGTGGCGGTATGACCCATTTTCTACCGGTTCACCAAAACACGCGAAGAAGAAGCAGAAGAAGGAAGAAGAAGAAGAGGTTTAGTAATGAGCTGTCAGATAGTGGTATAGACGGAACAGAGGAATAGATTTCGTTCGGTGTAGTTTCTGGGCAGCTATGGATGTATCGCTGTATGTGATAGCCGCTGCTGTCCTCGTCGTCCTCATAGTGTTTGCCGTGAAGGTGCGGAGGCAAACACAGGCAGGTAGGACCACGTTACTCTGCTCGGCTTTAACTGTGGGCCCGCTGCTTGGATGCATCTGTACTATATTTTGGTGAAGCCCTAAAATATGTAAATCGAGCTCATGATGAACTGACAGTCGGTTGCGAATGATGAGTTCATCGGATGTTTCCGTAAAAGCTCATCGGGCAGTGGGAATGTAAACGTCACGCTTTGTAAAGAGATGCTGTGCGGAGCTGAATGCGTTTAAAAAAAACGGTGTTTTATGTCCCATCTTTAGTTTAAATATTTGCTTAATTGGCATAAAGCGTGTGCAGTGCGTGGCTCATAGTTTCATGTGCTGTGTGCTCAGCCGATGAGGACCAGCGCAGGGATGTGGTGCGAGCAGCGGGACCCCCTCAGCGAGCAGCAGAGGAGCGAGGAGCCGGCATGCCTCGCAGGAGAAGGAACCTGGCCTCTGTGATGGCAAACAGACGACCTCAGAGAGAAGCTGTGGAACGTGGTAAGGCCCCTGAAATAAACAAACTGTTTAATGTGCTGTAAGAGTCTGCTCAGCCTGTCTTTGTATGCTGTATGAGCGCCTCTCGAAGCAGAAGCACAGGTTTCCTGTATGGTCCTAATGTGGAAGATGCCAGATGTCCCTCATAAGTCACATGTTCATCACATAAAGATGAATTTAAACATTAAAAATTGTCTCTTCCCACAGTTTTTAATCTGCTGAAAGTTGACAATGTTCACATTAGATTTCACGCAGTCATACGCAAAACACACAGTAAAGGTGGTGTTTATACATGAGAATAAGTGTGTCCTGCCTGTAGTTTTTAAATAAAAGCACGTCACTGAAGTGTTCTGGTTTCAGAGGAGGAGCCCGTGGAGGAAGACGAGGTGGAGCAGCAGAGCTTCCAGCCGACTGCAAAGGTCGGAGCCAAGAAGCAGAGGAAGCTGGAGGAGAAACAAGCCAAGAAAGCCCAGAGAGAGGTGACACACGCTGCATGCTCCACTGTCCACTCACACTCAGACAAGCTCATTTAGATCTGTTTTTTTTTTTTTTTTTTAATGAATACTGCTCCACTAAAGTGTCTTCAAAGTCACTTTACAGTTTAATGTATTTTCAGGCTGAGATGGAGGAGAGGGAGGAAAGGAGGAGGATGCAGGAGGTCAGAGAACAGGAGAGGCGGCAGGAGGAGGAGAAGGAGCGGCTGCTGGAACAGAAACAGGTGTCTCACCGGGTCCTCTCAGCAGCTTCTGTTTCCCTGTGTGCTCACGTGATCAGATGCTGATGCTCTGTGCTGCTCTCCATTCAGGAGGAGAAGGAGCGCCGAGCTAAGGAGGAGCAGGAAAAGCGCGAGGAGGAAGAGTATCTGAGACTCAAGGCTTCCTTCACCATAGAAGAGCAGGGAGAGGAGGAGCAGCTCTCTGACGACCAGGTCAGACCAACCTTTTAACACGATCCCATTATGGTCAAACATTCCCGTTTTACTTGGAGTAAACTTTTGCTTTTGTACTGTCAGTCACGCAACCTGCTGCAAGAATTCATCCAGTACATCGAGGTAAGGCCGCCCGCTCCGCCGCTGCTCCCTCACTGACGTCGTTTAGCGTCTTTCTGACTGTTTTCTCTTCTGCAGACCTCTAAGGTGGTTCTCCTGGAGGATCTGGCTTCTCATTTCGGGATGAGGACACAAGACGCCATTAGCAGACTGCAGGACCTGCTGGCTGAAGGCTCCCTCACAGGTTCGTGCGTCAAGACTGTTCAGATACATTTTGCATGTCAGATTCAATAACCAGGAGACGAATTAATTATACAATTAATCAGGAAAATCGGGTTAACAGTTGCTGTTGTAAAGGATCTCATTCGTCCTGAGTGAGATGCATGTCCTTCCAGATGTTCATGGAGGACCTTCCAGCTTGTTTCAGGCAGTCAGCACAGTGCTTCTCATGCTACAGGCAGTGGGCGAGGACTTTGTGGTTTATTTGATGCTGTCACCAAATGCCAAAGTAACACTCTAACACACACTCTATATAAGAATCAGTGCATTTGCCGTTTATTTGTGTTTTCTGCAGGTGTGATTGATGACAGAGGGAAGTTTATCTCCATCACTCCAGAAGAGCTGGACTCAGTGGCTCAGTTCATCAGGCAGAGAGGCCGAGTATCCATCACAGAGCTGGCTCAGGCCAGCAACTCTCTCATCAACCTGATGCCTGAGAGTCGCAGCGCTGCCTGACACACAGTCTGTGGACACACAGCTGGACTCTTCACCGCCATCCCGTGTGGCTCAGTACTCTTAACCACAGCAGACATCAGGCTTCATGTAGTTTACAGCTTACCTCACAGGAGGAGGATTTCAGCCAAAACTGGAATAAACAAATGCCGAGTGCAACGTTTGAACTCTGCAGTTTTTGGGGAAAAAGTTTGACACGTGTGTTTTCTCTACAGCTTTTCTTCGTTACTGGAGTCATGAAGTAACGCCCCACATTTCGGGTCTATTTATGATGTGCTGCATTCAGTTTGTTCCACACGTTTGTGTCAGATATTTGTATATAGATGTGACGTTAATATATCAAATATGGTTAAACCACACAAAAAGCTTCATCTGCTACCGATGATGGAATTTCTCATTATTCTCAGAGCTTGTACTCAGAGATGAATCCATAAAGAGACTGTTTGGGTTTAAGGACCAATGCGGTACTTTTAACTATTAGCAAAACTTTAATGAATCAATGTCAAATACAGTGATGGTGGTGGAGGAGTATGCAGTAGGATGGTGAGGATCAGCCGTTTAGCTGAAATAGAATGTGAAAAGTACTTGTAGCGTGTAAAAGGTAATGGGTCTCAAACCTCGATGATACTGCAGGTACGGCCAACTGAAAGCATTACAGCAGTTCAAATTTAGTCCAGTACTGGATAAACATTGGATTTAAAAATAAATAAAGGGGCCCTCTAACATGACTGTGGCAGGCAGGTAGCTGTTCTTCAGGAAACTAGACGTGATATCTCAGCTTTAATAATCTGCACCTAAAGCATGTGACTTATGAAACAAAAACTAAGAGTCCACCCTGAGCCCATGTTTTCTCTTGTTATTCCAAGTCTTTCTGTCGAGTCCTCGAAACATCAAATCATTGTTAAAAAAGGAAAAACTTTTAGTTGAAAGTCTCCTCGCCTTAATCCTCAGTTCCCTGTCCTCTCGCGCTCCTTTTGATCTCCCACGTGGAGGTGGCTCCTCTGTCCTAAAAACACAAGACAATCCCATCAGTCCAGTTCGTAACAGGAAATGCATTGAGACGATCTTCTGTTCGTCGTACCTTTATCAGCACACCCAGGGATGCCAGGTCATCTCTGAGGGCATCGCAGGCTTTAAGCAGAGGGATTCTGTCGGGGTAGAGTCCAGGTCTGCTCGGGGATCCTGTGGCTGAACCGTCCTGACGAGCGAGCGCAAATTCTCGAACTTTGCTCCTGAACTGAGTCAGCTGTTCCACAACGGGCTGCAGACTGCCACAGCTGCTCAGCGCCTCGGCATCCTTCGGAGGGCGGGAGACAAACAGGAGACCTCTTCAATCAAGGATTATTGTCGTTACTATTCACTGACAGACGCACCTCAGTCTCATGCTGCCCGCTGAAGGGACATCACTGTGAAGAAGTGCTGACCTTAGCGTGCAGGTCGATGCCAAACACATCCAAGACATCTCTGAGGTAGGTGACGATTGCTCCAAACACGGCAGGGCTCCGGGCCGCTCCGGCAGGCTGAACACAAACAGGCTCAGGTCTGGATGTGCAATACACTTGGGACATGTATCGTTCCTAACCCCTGCAACTGACCACGCTGTTCTCATAGCTTAGAAAATAGCTCCTGTTCCTGATCTGTAGTTGATCTAGTGCAGGGGTTCTTTTTTTTTTCTAGTCTGACCGCTCAAAGCGCTTCAGACCAACGTGTAACCCCCACATTCATACAGTACTTCAGACACTTGAAGCACCCTACCTTCCATCCATGACCCATAAACCCATCATACACACAGCATGATCCCAGAGCGCCAAAACCACCAGACCTTGTACCAACTCTGCTGCTAACTGTCCTTTCCACTAACATCACTGACACAATGACGTCAAACCTGTCAGACACAGTGAGTTACCGTAGAAACGGGCTGAAGTTGGCAGTTTCCCTGATAAACCAGATTCATCAGAGCACTTATGGCTCTCGGTGTATCAAAGTCATCTGCTAGAGTGTTCATCACAGTGGATTTAGTCTCAGCCAGCCTGAAGAAGTACAAAAAAAAAAACAACACAGGAAGACAGTTTATAGACGGAGCTGAAACTCTCAGGCATCAGCTGAATGTACCAGCTAAACATCTCCACATGCTTTACTCTCGGGCTCCGGACTGCTGCTGGTACCAGCGTCCCTCCTGTCCTCACGGCTTCTGCTAATTACAGATGACTGAAATGACTGTCATGTGTGCGAGGTGCAGTTTTAATGCGCAGTCTGCCCTCTGCTTCATCCTCCCCTCGGACAGCGGGGACATGTGCACAGGATTACGTTCACAGTACGAACACCCGCTACAAGCTGTGTGACAGGACAGTAAAAACTCTGCAGTGCACAGGGATGTATTCTAAATACACACACACACATAAATGTGACAAAAGAAAAATATGAGGAGGACACTCGGTTGTGGCAGGGGAGAAAGCGTGCACCTGCTCCAGAGCAAATCCTCCTGCACGTGTGAACACTGCAGCTGACCCTTCATGTAGGCCTGAGCATCATGGCAGAAGGTGGAGATGGTCTCCAGGGTGCTGCGAGCCTCCAGCATGCTGCCGTCGCTGTAGTCGATGCCTGTGGAGACATTACAAGACATCAGATGGCGGTTTAACATCGCAGCTATGCGACTTTAATTCCAATAACCAATCTATTCATTTATCAAACTGGAAAAACCAAGACCTGATCTATTGCCTCACCTGATCTGTATTTGGTCAGAAGACAAAACATCCGGAATTCATTGGCAGAATAAGACTGCAGAAAATCCTGACGAGGACGAAGACATGATCACTTTCACCCACTCCACACGTTACATCACCCACGCGTTCAGGTATTAATGCAAAAATGCAAATAAGACAAGAATAAATCAGGAGGACCGTACCTTGATGCTGATGTAGTTCTTTAAAGATTTCGACATTTTCTCTGGACTGCCCTTCAGGTGTAAGTGCCCTAAAAACAGCAACGACACGCTTTAACAGAGCTGCTCTCAAACTCAGCTCTGCGACGCGAATGACTCGCAAAATAAACTCATATGAACGTCTGCTTTAAGCCAAAGCATCGCAAACAAAACTCATCAACGCAGAGAAAGCGCACAAGGCGGGACCACGTTTGGCTTTTACCTGAGTGCAGGAAGTAGTTAGCCCATTGTCCACACTGGTGATACGCCTCGCTCTGAGCGATCTCATTCTCGTGGTGAGGAAAAGCCAGGTCAATCCCTCCGGAGTGGATATCCAACTGTCTCCCAAACACAGAGCTGAAAGCACGCACACAACGAACTCATCAGTGTGTCTGCGCTCAGTCTGATAACAAACTATGGGAAATCAACACTGCATTCCACCCTTTTGATTGACTAACGAAACAAACAACACTCTCGGACTCACATGGAGTCAGAGTTACTAAGCGTTTATTAAACATGCATTCTATTTGTTGCCACTGGGGTCTAGTTTTCCACAGTATAACCTTTCCTTTCACTGTTTTGCAGATGACTGCAAATGTATTTGCCTTTTAAAGCAGGGGCAGACATATTTCAGCTGTTATTACATTGCCTTGAAGACAGTAGATATCCTTAGATTTTTAAGGATTTAAATTTTCCGTGGGCCCTTTATCCTCTCATTGTAAGACAAGTGTAAACCAGAGACCAGACCTCTCTTTAATGCAGCTGCTCGTCTGCTGACTGGTACGAAACAGAAGGAGCACGTATCCCCGGTGTTGACCTCTCTACACTGGCTTCATATTTAAAAAATGTAATCCACAATAATAAAAAGTGTCTACAAACTGAGGAAATGCAGAAATCATAGGCTGTTCAAGGGTCCACTTAATGAAAGATGCCACGGAGGGAAAAGAAAAAAAAAATCACTGCAGCAGGCTTCAGTTTGCAGAGGACTGGCTGGGTTTTCCATGACACTCGAGACAAAAGTGAAAACTATGGCTAACAGTAAAAGCTCGTCCCCTAGTGACTGATGGGGGGAAGCTGCCCCGGATTATCTTGCAGGCTCTCTGAGCATGTGTGTGCAGTTGGGGCCCATCCAAGAAGCAAATAAAAACCTACACAACAGAACATATTATTAAAATATAGCTATATCTTTTATCATTAGAGAATGACATAACTTCATTTTTCCAAAACCTCTCTTCTTCTCTGACATTTTGCAGAAGCTTACATGCTGAATGACTATGCGCACACATATAAACACATTCCTGTCAGGTTACTTGAGAAAGAGAAAAAGTCTGATCATCAACATGTCGATTGGGAGGAGCATCGTGCCTTGGGCTCCCTTGCTGGCTGGGAGCATGGACACTGAGCACACGCTAAAATCATTTACCGAGGTCTGTTTGTAACTGGAACTTAAAAAAAGAAAAAGCGCTTCTGAGATTTATGACTAGATAAAACAAACCTAGCAATGGTAGAACATTCGATATGCCAGCCCGGTCTTCCTCTGCCCCACGGGGACTCCCAGTACGGTTCTCGAGGTTTAGACGGTTTCCACAGAGCAAAATCCCTCGGGTCCCGCTTGTTTGAGGAGCCTGCAGAGTCGGAGAGTTTGTGGTGAGTGAACTCGGGCGTCTCGGAAACAGAAATAATAAGAAAGGATTTTTCTGTGTCATTAACTCAAACACTCACCGGGCTCTCTCTGAGGATCCACAGCTCCCACAAACCTGCCGTACCTGCCACCAATGGACTGAATGTCAAAATACACATCACCTGGAACCAAAGCAGTACACACATGACACCTCCAGCATTTCAGAAGACCAAAAAAAAAAACAAGCACAAGTTCATCATTATTTACCTTCTTTTGTGGCATAAGCGTGGCCATTTTTGATGATCTTCTCAATAAAGGCAACGATATGATGCACATTCTCTGTGACCCTTAAATACACTGCAGGAGGAACCACCTCGACACAACAACAGGATATGAAGACGTGTTTATAAACGAACACAAACAGCAACCACAGTGTGGTTTTACAAACCCCTTACCCTCCAGGTAACTCACAGTGTGGAGGTAAAAATGAAACAAAGTGATCCTGTTATCCTATGCATGCTGCGCCATGCGTGTCTAAGCTCACACCTTCAGTGACAGCATGTCCCTCTTGAACTCGTCCTCGTACAATGTGCTGATGGCGGCTGGGGAAACATTTTCCTGTCGAAGCAAATGAAACGCATGACGTCAGCAGGAGGGAAGAGAGCAGCAGCCAGTACGAGCAGGACAGATTTACCTCCCAGCTTCTTCTGATGATTTTGTCATCGATGTCAGTGATGACCATGGCATGGATCACAGTGATTCCAAACAGTCTGCTGAGGATCCTCTGCAGGATGTCAAACCTCACATATGAGCTGTGACGGAACAAAACCCACAGAGCTCAGACACACACCGTTTAGCCTGCACGCGGTAGTCACACCTGCTGTTGTCATAGTTACCTTGCATGACCCAGGTGAGCGTGATCGTACACGGTGGGTCCACAGCTGTACCTGAGATGTAACACATAAGTGGGTCATTAGGCCGCCGTGTGCCGGGGATGAGGAGCACAATGATCAGAGTTCGTACCAGGTCGCGACCCCCGCTCTTGTCAGGATGAGGGGCTCCTTCTGTTTGGTCAGGCTGTTAAAAGTCTTCAAGCCCGTATCGAAGCCGCTAGGCCTCACCCACTCCCTCCCGGACACACTGCAGCTGGGTCCGTGTGACGTGAACCGGACCGTGACTGCCGGTGAAAGTCCGGGGAACGGTGTCCTCCACAGCAGCGAGCTCACCTGTTTCCACATAGCGCGAGCCGCCGTGGTCAGAAGGCGCAGTCTGCCGTGTCACCGCACCGGAGCTCACCCACAGCTCACCGACCCGGTTCCAACGCTGACACGAACCGACCCAAACACGGCTGTTTCGCTCTTCACGCACGTTTAAGCCACTCTCACACTTCTCGCGAGAGTTGCATAGCGGAAGTTTATAAGCAGGTCATGTGACTTGATGTCGCTGGCAGTGTGAACGGCTATGCCAAAATAGTCGGAGCTCTGACAGGAAGGTTCAGATCCCAGAGGATTCCTCCGATATGCAGAACGTGATCAACACGGTGAAGGGCACGGCCCTCGGGGTGGCGGAGTTATTCACCCCGGTGTTAAAGGTAAGCTGCAGCAGCTAGCTGGTGGTAGCTGTCGCCGCTCAGACATCTGGGCTACTTTTGCGTTCTCAGTATAAAATGCGTGACACACAGCTGCTTCACCGGAAGTGAATAGTAGCCCAAATAGCTTTCGCTTTGTTGTTTTTGACAGGAATCGAGATTCAAAGAGACGGGAGTCCTCACACCGGAGGAGGTGAGAACCGCCACAGCTCCGCTTTCACTGTTCCTCACACGGCTCTGCTCAGGGCCTCACCTGTCCGCTCTCTGTCTGTCTTTCAGTTTGTAGCAGCTGGAGACCACCTGGTTCATCACTGCCCCACATGGAAATGGTGAGAGGCTTTATTAATATATGTCACAGACGAAGCTATCGCAGAATACACAGACACTCACTCATAGTGTTTCTCAAAGCTTGTGTCGCTATGTGTTACAACAGTCAAAGCTTTCTCCACTCATTCAAACGGCGCATAAAGTTTTACATATATTTCCTTGTCCATCTTGGAAGTCTAAGGAAAATTTAAAAAAAACAAAAAAACAAACAAACGCCACCTGCACTTTTTTCATTCCGGCTTTACTGTCGTAACACCACAAATGAGCTGTATATAAAAAGCACCACACCATCTGTGCGCATGCTTACATGCACCATAACCAACACAAACTCCAATTAACTGCTGCAAACCAGCACTGTCGGAACTAATGACCAAACCATCAGCACACGCTGAATGATTAACCAGAATGTTACAATCATTTAACTTAACGGAAAGACCGTACAAAAAACACGCATGTGTGATATGCGCGGCTTCGATTGTTAGCACACGGATCCCATGCAGTCCATGGACCAGTCATCAAATAGTGCAGGGTCAGCGGTCTTTATCGATCTGTCCAAACAAGTTTTCTACGCACAAAGTGTCTGTGGAGCAGAAACCGTGAGATTGCATGACAAAGTGCAACAACATCGCCCCCATCCTCCACTAAGACATCGAAGTCCTGCTTTGATTGAAGGCGACGCTGTCGCCGCTGTGCCGCCGAACATTCTCCATCCTACCGCGGCGTGTGGAGGTCTTTCTCGTGTGTAGTTATGGGTGATGCTGACAGCTGACACGGGAACGTTTTGTGTGTACAATGAGGATGCAGTGAGCTTGTACGAGTGTTGAATGTGTTTCACGTTTCTCTTTTTTTACTTCTTGAATTTCACAGCATAATGGAATAAGCTGGTGTGATGCAACATAGAAAAACCAAGCTTGCACCATTATGGCACATTATCACATACTGAACCCTGCTGCCAAAAAAAACTTTTTTTCTTTTTTTTTTTTAATTGTTTTGCATGTCTT
>VUQR01001933.1:0-10108 GCA_015108515.1 Hemichromis elongatus | reverse complement strand
AAAATCAAAATACAGGTACAATTTAATGTTAGCTATCCTAAATATGAAAAGATGAGGCGTTAGACATTTTAAGTGCAATAGGTAAGTCATTACAGTACAGAAACCCCAGGAACCTCGGTAGAATAATAACAGGCTCTGGTTTGCCAACTCGTGTTCTGTCACTGCGCTCGGATCATTCGAAACGACACGAGCGCAGACCTCAAACGCACCGCAGTCTGTGTGCAACCCAGAAAACAGTTCGTGAACAAAATCCATCCTCCACAGTGCTTCGTTTTTGTTTTTATTCTACAAACACACTTAAACACAAGTTTAGGGTCCCTCAGGTGTTAGCTGTGCCTATTTGTTCTCCACGATGCTGAAGAGCTGTGTATAAAACATTTCACCGTAATAACATTCATTATAACAAAGGCTTACATATAGGAGGTTACCAAGAAAAAAGGCATAGTTATTGTATATTGTGGAAAAGGTGCAATATGTTGCAGGTTAGTTTTATAGTTTGGTAAGACTGCTAGGTGTTAGAAAAGCCCTGGTTTGAAGCCTTATACCGTTTACACAACAGCTATTAAGTGTGATAACTATATAAAATCTACTTCCTCACAAACCTTCATGCCGTCTTCATTCAGTGGTCTTTAAGTGGTCGCCCCAGCAACCAAAAATGCTCCTGCTTTATATTTACTGTATGAAAGCTCATAATGCCCAGGAAACAGTGAAAACAGCTATCTGCAGAGATTGTCCTTTAGCAACTCGTCTCTAGGACAGCAGCTCTGTAGCATTTACTGGGCCTATCACAGAGAAGTCGGTATTAGAATTTTTCTGGTCAAATTTGTGCCAGTATGCAAACAGAACGTAGGTAGAAAAATATGACTGGGGTAATTTAGAAATGAAAGCGATGGGTTTTGAAAACGTTCTTAGCACTGTCTGCAGCCAGGGTTGCCAGGTCTGTCTTTTTCCTGTGCAGTACATGTACTTTTCAAGCATTGTCCAAAACACAACTTACTGTCAGCTGCTTGAGAACATATATTCTGTATGAACAGCGATTTTAGCATTTTTGGCTGTTGTTGTATTGTTAGATATAGTACTAGCACTTCAATCGACAAAGGAGGAGCACACACTTCTTAAGCAAGCTGTTAGTAGAGTTAACCAAACAGCAAGTCATGGTATTTTTTATGAAAGGGAGACAGGGGAAACGGTGAAGATGCGTTTTGTAGGAGAGGAGTTTTGTAGAGTAGATTGGTGACAGGAGGACAGCAGTAACAGTAAAAGGCAACAAAAAGACAGGCAGCAGAGCTGGAGGTAGCAGAGTTGAAGATTACAGAGGAGGGACAAGATCAGAAGGAAGTGAATCAGAGGAAACGCTTAGGTTTGGGGGTGTGACTAAGAGAAGGTTTGGACAGAGAGACAGGCGTAATAGTGGACAAAGGATGCTGAAGATGGAGCTGCCACGTGGGAAAGGAGGAAGAGCACAGAGAGTAATCATGGACGCAGTGACGGAGAACATGCAGAGGGTTAGCGTGACAGAAGAGGATGCTAGGGACGCGGTGAGGGCCCGAGGCAGATGATCCACCGTGGCTGAAGAGAAGACCAAAAAGGGTTATAGTACCAAGATGTAAACATGTTTATTTCCTCCAGACTTGAGCATTTCTTCATCAGAGTCTATGGGGACTGACTTGCTTTTTCAGCTTCAATTTTGGACCCTTCTGGCCCTTTTTATTTAATGTTTTATCACATACTAGAAACCCTGTCTGCAGTACCAGCACCGTCTAAGTTGACTTCACGGTAAACTGTCACGTTCACATGAAATCTTAAACAAGTACTCGTTGTATATATGCTGATCTATGCTGAACAAACTGCGGATATACGTAATGATGCCCAAACGGCTAATTAATGTTTCGTTATCTTATATGAATGGAGTATTGCAGTTACGTTAGTGTCAGCTGGACAAAAGCCGGTGTGTGAAATGTATCGCTTGAGAATTAATTCAAAAAAAAAAAAAAAAAAGTGACCCCATCGTTTTAAACGTGACTTTCAACATAACTGTCATTCAACTAACACTCGTCTCTGCTGTTTGATCCGCTAGCAAGATAAGTGGCCAGCTACAGGTTTGGAGTAAAATCAGTAATGTAGAAGACTGAAAGACAAAGAATATCACTCAGTAGAAAGATTATTATTTTACTACCTAGTATTAGCAACAATAACCCAGTATCAGTTAGTAATCTCTGTATTATTATTCATTCATAACACTTCTGCTCCAGGGCAAAAATGACCCCACAAACCTACAACTTGTTATGACAAGAGTCGGGTTAGTGTTTATGTTCAATGAGCAGTGGCTTCATACAAACACAGCACTGGTAGCTTTTCATCAAACTCTACACTTTCCCAAAATCTCAACCTATTGAAGGCGAAGCCCCGTAAACTTTCAATAAGCCAAAGTAAGGTCACAGACAGGAGGGTGGAATCTCATCCAGACAAAAAAGCTTCTCTAGAGTTAATGTGAGTAGTGATATTAGTATAAGTAGCACCTCCAGGTCGTCCTTGGCTTGTGAGGTGACGAATCAATCTTTGTCCTATTATAGTCACAGAAATGCTAGTTTAGCTCTCTATGTTAAAAGCAACACACACAGTTCATGTTAATGACAGACACCGATTTGTACTCGTGTTCCTCTCAGATACGCAGTTTTATTCATGTTTGTGAAACTTTAGCTTTCGATGGACTAGTCAGGCTCACAAGCTGTGTAATAGTGTTTTAAGTATAGTTAGTAAGGCGGTGAAGCCAGAACAGACTCTGGACCGAGTGGCTGAAATGAAATGTTTTTATGCTTAAGTTCTCCAACTTTACAGATTCATCGCATGCAAATCAGAAGATTTCTGTTTTCTGAAAGGTTTCAGCTCTCGATCACAAGAGTCTGACATGACCTCAGCCAACCTCAACCGTAATTCAATTTAGTGTTTTTAAAAGTGGCACCCTCTATAAGAATGTTCGCCCCGGGCACCTTCACAACCCAACACTGAAAAAGCAATGATGTCACCGTGTCTAGAGCCAGTCGGTGTAAACTTAGTGTTTACTAGATTTACCAGATTTACCAGGTTTGCTAGCTTTCGCAGCTTTGGTAGCTTTGATGTCCATCTTAGTCTTCTGGATACGAGAGAAGATCTCCTTAAAAAGGGCTTTGTACTCTGGAGTGTTCTGCCCCAGCCGCTTATCCACTGCCTCCACCTGTTTGCTGATGCTTTCGATGGCTTCAGGGGTGGAAGGCGATTGGGTGGGGGTAGGGGGAGGTGCCACTATGGGGCCCATGGCGCAGTCTTTCATAGATGGGTCCCTGGAGACGGGCCGGGATGTCTGGACGCCGGCGTGACACAGGCTCTCTTCATGTCGTCGACACTTCCCCAACAGCTCCTCGTACTTCTCCAGCAGGGCGTGGTACTGCTCATCCACCTCTCTTAAGATGGACATCCCTCTTTTCCTCACGCTATTGGCGTGGAGAGCGTAGCTGCCTCTCCTTCTGCCGGACGCATCCCGGGCCACGATGGCATTGAGCGCCGTGTCGCTGCAGCTTTTCCTCACAGGACTGGAATCAGGTAACGCCTCACCTCCAACACCTCCTCCACCTGCTGTCTCCTCCCTGACTCCTCCTCCCGTCTCCCCGACCTCCACTTCCAAAAAGGTGTCGGTCTCCGGGGTGATACTGAGGACAGTCTGGGTAAGAGCCACGCCATCATCCTCACCGCTCAGCAGGAAAGTCCGAGCACGGCGCAGCTGCTGCAGCTCCTGCAGCTCCACCTCCAGCTCCCGCACTCTCGCCTGGCAGCTCTCAGCATCCTGTAAGCACAACCAGTCAGTTTTATTTCAAAGAAAATTCATTCCCCACACTCCAAATACGGACATAGCAAAATTCTCCTCCACTTAATTGTTTTTAACTTATAATCAACAAATCATCATTTTTTGATCAGCTGACCAAGTTACAAGGTAGTTTATTAATCTGCACACAGAGATCAGATTTAAAGGACATTTTACGCTTTCCCACAATCAATGACTATTCAGTCTGACACAATCAGAAACCTCAGGCTGAGGTGGCTGAGAAAAAACAGAAACCAGTGTTTAAGTGCAGAAACGTGCAGTTCTGCTAATGGCCACTTGAGGCTGCTCAAGCGAGCGTGTACACATGGACTTCTACGTTAAAAGGCCAAAACTTACCCCCTTACCCCCTGGTTATTTAAAAAAGCTGAGTGGCATCTTTTTAATATTGTATTGATGAGACAGCACTAATCATCAGCTATCAGCATCTGTGAGACGTACCTGAACAACATATAGACACAGCTAGCTCACCAAGCTAGCCAGTGTGAATAGCTTCACTGTTCACATGTGGTCACACTTTTGACCACATTTGAATAGAAAAATATGATTATGATTAAGGCCATAATTCTAAATTTGAAATCAATTTCAATATTCAAAACAGTAGTTCATTAGTCAGTGGTTGAATAGGGATGTTCAGCATTGAAGACACAATAAAATGTCATAACCAATGAACTCAAATGGCCGAATCACCACTGTCATTGCTAACAATGTGAAGTGTTTAGCAGCGAGTGTCACATTGGTGGAAAACAAACAAACTTGCTGATATGACCTAAACTGCTTGTATATGTTTTCTTATATTTTAACAGCCAAACTTGCTCAGCGCATTATTTTGCATTATTTTGCATCCCACCTGCACCCGTGTCTGCAGCCGGGAGAACTCCGCTACCAGGAGGTTGCACTCCCTCTCCACCCCTTCCCTGCGGCTCCTCTCGGCCCGAACAGCAGCTCTCAGAGCCGACACCGCTTCCCTCAGGTGCTGATTCTCTTCTTCAAATGGCTGACGCTTGGCTTCCAGAGTAAAACTTTCAGCCCTGCCCACTACAAACTCGTCCTCATACCTGACAAAACAACAGATGACACCAATATTTAGACATTTATTGCTGGCATGCCGTGTTGAAGTACGACTTCAAATAACAACGTTCCTCTTCTTTCTCATTCTATGGAAGACAAAATCAGGTACCTGGGTGCTGTGCAAAGCTCCCTCAGGCAAGGGAATGAGTGGATGGTCTTGCGTCGCTCTCTCTTCTCCCTCCTGACCCGCAGTTGCTCCATGGAGCGAAGCTGCTCCACCTGCCCTGACAGAGACTCCACCTGGTTCTGCAAAGTCTCAATAGTCCCTGTTAACCTGGTGCATACGAGAGGACAAAGATTTATGAATTATTTTATATATATGTGTGTGTACACACACACTATACATATTCAGTAATGCACATACATTCTTATATTTGTATATATATTTATTCTTATAATTCTCAGATTTTCATTCTTACGTTTTGCTTTGTTCTTATGTTACTGTACTTTGCACACCTCTGTTGCTTGTGAAGCTTGCACACAAGAATTTCACTCGCACGTGCTGTAGCAGTGTAAATGCACATGCGATGTGACAATAGAAGTGATTTGATTTGAATGAACGAAGGTGAAAAAAAACATGAAAAAAAGTGAAGTTCCAGTCCCGTTCACCTCTCGATCTTTTGCTGCGAGGACTTGCTGTCCATCACCAGCGTGTGGTTGGTGCGTTCCAGCTCTCTGGCAGTCCCGTCCAGCTGCTCGTACACTTTGGCATGCTGCTCATTCATGTCCCGAAGAACCTCCAGCTGCTTTGACAAGTACTGGAAAACAAATACACATATTTAGTGCAAATCGAAATGCACAACTTCAGGTAAGATTACAACAGTCTTATAGATCTCTGAAGACAGAAGCTTTTAAGTGTCACTTAAATTTGGCTTTCATTTACATTTTAAAGCACATATACAGGATTAATCACTGTGATCTAACCCCCAGAGCCACTAAGCACCTGCTGTACAGCTTCACACCATACTGCATGACATCATTCAGCAGACGGACTTTACCAGTTACCAGAAAATTCCTTACTAAAGATTATGGGAGAGAAATTCTAAAAACTGGGTCACAAAAGCATGTTTTATGTGCATGATGGGTGTTTCCACTCACAGTTTAATTGAATTCATGAATTCAGCTAAGGCATTGTGTTACACAGAAGAAAACAGTCTATAGCAGTGTAACAAAGGCACAGTTCACGGGTCACCTCATCCAGCTCTATTGATAAGCTTTGTAAAGAAAGAATAGAATAGCCCTATTTTATTATTGTACATGCACAGTGAAGTGTACATGTACACTGCACTGTGCTCCACGCCAACTGTGCAGGAATAAAATATAAATAGTAAGAGAGCAGGAATAAATAACAAACAGGAGCAAGATTTGATGATGATGATGAGGTCAGTGTATGTACAGGTAATCCCTGTTTACCACAAGCTCAGACGTCATTCTAAAATGCTCCATTTAGGGCCGCGTTTTAAATACTTTTGGTTTCTTGTCACCGAGCGTGTGTGAGCACAAGAGCTCCGCCCACCTGCTGTTCAAATATTCTCTGTACAAGGAGCAGCAAAACAGTAGCAAGCTGGCTCAAAGAAAGCCATAATACGTTTGTTACAAACTGTGAACCAAGAAGTCTCATCAAGGTCCAGTATATTCAATTATCAGTCATGAACAGCTACTTTACTAGAGGCTAGGAACACAAACATGTATATAAGTATGTATGTAAATGAAGAAAATGGTCCGTGTTTAAGATCAACCTTTAAAACAGAGAGAAGGCCTCCTGCCAAACACACTGTCTGGTGGCTCAACACAGAGGAATGTATCAGTGGAAGGCTGCGGAAAATGCAGAGGGAGAAATATGATCTCTCTTTGGAAATGAAACCTTTTAATGGCTCCATTAGGACGTTCTGATAATAAGAAATTACAACAGGCTAACCGATGGGTACCAAATGCATGAAGTAGTTTTTTAGCATCACTCTGAGACGGAATGTTCCTAATGTAGACAGAACTGAACGATGACTTAAAAAATACTTTTTATGTACAATTAGAGGACAAAAATAATTCAACCCAGTAGTACTGGAGGCTGAGGTAATGCAATCCAGAGTAAGGTGTCTGGCAAGACACCGTGTGGCCTTCTGCCAGAATGTTAGAAACCAACAGGCTATCTACACTTTAATGTCTTTAAGCTGACTGGCGTCATGTGACATAAAGCACACAGCTGGGTGTCATCTGCATGTATGTAAATGTTTGCATTGCCACCTAATGCTACTACCTAGTACAGAGCCCTGTGGGACTCCATAACATATTATTTGTATTGCAGAAGAATTGTAGTCGTCATAAACTAAATGGAATCTTGCCTTTCATCCCTGCCGCATGTTGCACTTCCTGTAACATTTCTGTTCCCTGCTGTGACCGAGTGCCTTTGAGATGGCAGCGCTGTGACTTGGGCTATATTACTTAATGTAATATTTGCATTGCACTGTGGTCCACACCTCGATCTCTTGCACTTGCTCTTCATTGGTGATGTACATTTGCTGCAGAGAGTCCTCCAGCTCTTTGTTCCTCTCCAACAGAGTCTTTCCCAGCTCTGCTGCCAAGTGGAGATCTAGACATGAAAAAGAAGCAGATGAAACAGACTGAACGAGTGAAAGCAGAGAACGGGAAAGGAGAGGTGTCAAAATAGTGGATGAAGAACTAAGGCATAAATATTAAAAGTGATAGTGGGGGCAGGGGGGTAATCTCACAGAAGAAGAAATATTGCAGCTGCACAATTTAAATATCTCCCGTCATGTTTAACACAGCACATAGCTCTATTTTAAGCAAGGTTATAACTAGAATGATCCATCACATCGCCTTAGCCTGCCCAGGGACCAATTCAATTACAGAGGGAAGGCAGCGAGGCAGTGCTCCTCCCTGCAGCATGTCTCCCTGCAAGCCTCCTTCTCTCCACTGACTGAACGAAGGTCACAGACTGGAACCAAGATTATCTGGAGTGACACATTTCAGCTGAGATTAAGATGAGAACAGAGACTTCACACATTGAGATGCTGAAGGCGTTTTCTTAGAGAGTCAATTTACCGTGACTTTAGCACGCTTTAGTGTTTTATTTATACATCCAGGCTGCTAAAATACTCCAAATTAAGATGAGTAACATCACACTCCACTTAAACCGAGCGCTGACTCAGCAGTACTGATGGCCTACATTGCCGGGTCTGAGTCAGCATAATGTGGCTGCAGCCTCTCAGAAAGTAAAGGACTAAAGAGCCAACAAAGTCATCTGTCATGCAGTCCAGCCTCTCTGGCTTAAGTAATGAATAGTGAGCAAATGGATCAATGCCAGGCCATAATACATCAAAGCAACTGACGACCTGCATCACTGCAACATTATCCTTTTTTTGCAAGCACATAAGCATGAGTACACAGAGTAACCATGCTGATGCCCCATTAGATCGGATATATGCTGATTCTATTTGTATGACTGGTGAAAAACATAATTGAAAGAAAGCAAAACAAGCCTCGTTAATTGGTAAAGAAATGTAAAGATTTTATTTTTTATAGAATTAAAGTTTGGAAACAAGCTAGGCCCCTGCATGACCTTAACATCCTTCTTTAGCTACACCTTTGTTGCACTGGGGGTATCGTTTGGGTCAATCCATCCAAGACCCATCTGCATTGTTGTAGTTGAGCGAAGCAGTATTTTATAACACATGGCCTCTACTGTTGGCTCGTCAATGTAGTGGAGTTGTCCTTACCCTTAGCAAGAATAGCAGCCACAAAGCGTAATGTTTCCACCTCCATGCTTGATCAAACACGGTGTGAGTTGATACCAAAGAGTTTGACTGTAGTTTTGGTTGTGCTGAGGGTGGCTGGCTGACTAATCTGTGTGCCACATGGGCACAAAGGCAGTCTGTGGGAGCCTGGCTGGTTTGTAGGTCAAAAACTTATTTCACTCACATTCAAATCAATTTATAACTTGCTACACAAGCACAACGTTACCCTGGTTAGCACTCCTCTTATAAATTTAAAGAAAATCAACCTGCATTTTTAGGAGTTATCCTGGTGACAGTCCACATAAAACCAGACAACCTAAAAGTGTTTGTGTGTACATTCAGATGTCGAAGGGGAGTTGGCTGATAGAGGGACAGTTAGCAGTACCCAGCCTAAAGCCTCAGTATCAAGACAACAACAGAGGAAGAGGAGGAGGAGGAGGAGAGAATCTAGACGGAGCAAAACAAAGTGAGAGCGGAAGTGGGGAAGAGCGCAGATCGATAAAACTCACTACACAAGCAAACAACTTTGCAAGTCAATAGCTGTCATAGACAACAGTCTGTGTGCTACAGACAGATCTGACATTGACCCACACAGGGTGACATCACTGAGGCAACGCCGACACAATTACATCATGCGTGAAGAAGCTATCCTGACAACCCATGCAGCCTGCTGCCAGCACTTTGAAAAAAATAACAGTTAATTTATTAGTAAGAGTGTGTGAATGCATCTGCAGTCAAATTAATGCATTCAGTACGCTACGTGGCGATGTCTTCCACAGGCTGCTTTTCGGGAAGGTGCGTATCGACCATGAGACTCACTGGAATGTGGAAAATAAGACTTCCGGTTCCTCTTTTCCAGTGTTTCAGACTAACTTTGTAACAGAAAATGCACTAGAAACATTCACCAGACAGAAGTACTACGCCGTAGTGCGTATACAGGCTGTTATACTGACAGCAATGATGCATACTGCATGAAAAAGTAGCAATTTATAGAAACTATTTTTAAAATTGCCCTGGGATATTGCTCTCTGCTCCTGAGCGATTAAACAGGAGTGCTTAGAGAGCCAGGAGGGGCTCGGGCTAACACACAATAAACCCAAACAAAGAAGCATCCCAATTACACGTCTGCATCCTTCCTGCTTTCTCCTCCTCTAAGAGTCGTGGCATCATCATGAGCAGTTAGTACACACACCTAGTTTAACACCTGCCACATCTAAACACAAACTGAGACTTGCTGTCCCAAACGACATAAGGTAGCAGTTTGTTTTCGCTTAATTTTACCCTTCGTTTTCATTGGGGGGGGGGGGGGGGTGGGGTTGTTTTTTTTTTTTAAATTTTTTTTTTTTTTTTTTTTTTTTCCCCCCCCCCCCCCCCCCCCCCCCTTTTTTTTTTTCAAAAAAAAAAAAAACCCCCCCCCCCCAAATTTTTC
>VUQR01001931.1:9086-24840 GCA_015108515.1 Hemichromis elongatus | reverse complement strand
GTGCGCGCGCCCCCCCCCCCTTCCCCCCTTCTCATTAGACTTATGTTCCATTTTCCACTGCGCGCACACGCGGCTGGAGCTTTGACGGATAAAGAATAAATAAATAAAATAAGAAGGAGGAGGAGGAGAGCTCATGCGCTCCTCTCTCTCTCTCACATGCAGCTTCTAGCAGAGCAAAACATGGTGGAAATACAAATGTGTGAGGAGAGGAATGCAAGTCAAACTAGAAAATGAACACAGAGCTAGGAGAGAGGAAAAAAGGAAGGAAAAGTGAAGAATGAGACGTCACCGTTTTTTTTTTAACTCAAATTTCACATTCGCACAGGATAAAATATAGAGAGCTGTGGTCTAACGCACATGTGGGGTTATTTTCTCTCTGCTTGGCAAGTCTGACGTCATACATTTACAGGTCCAGACGCTCGTTCAGGTCCTAAAATCAAACCCACCCCGAGACAGCGGTCCCAGTTCTTTCACCTCCCTCGCTGTTCTGACCGAGACATGAACGGAATTAAAGCTTACAGCTCTGTTAAAACTTCACAGCGTTTTAAATGTGATTTGCTCAACACTGTTGCCCATTGTTACACCCATTTTTATTTATTTTAGGATGCCGTCAGGTGGTGTGGTGCACTGCTCCTAGCTAAATAGTTTGAGGAAAGCCGAGCGTCTCCTCGTTCGGTGTTTGAAATGACGGATTTATCACAGCAGCTGATTAGATTTGGGGTTTGGTGTTTGGACTCCGAGCTCACCGTTTGTTTTTTTTAATGATGGATGTAAACACTGGTGCATGATGAGTAAACGTCTGCCTGGAGGCTGCAAGTGGAGGGGAGGAGACAGGTCTGAGAGGAAAATTTCAGTTTCAGTCTTTTTGGGTTGTGAGGAAAATAAAGTGTGTTGTGATACGGCGCAGTATTTTTTAATGTATTTGTACTAAATTTAACTTCCAGAGCGCTTATTCGCATTTTTCTTCAAGTTTATTATATATATACTCAGTTTTAGTTTCTAATAGCTCGTGTTTGGTGTCATATATCAGTATTTATTAGGGGAAAATATAGCAGATATATTAGTCTGAATGTTAATCATATAAACTGAATCCTCACGTAGTTTCTCCAGTTTTTGTTTTATTTTTCTATATATTTCTTATTTAACTGAAATCATACTGTTCCAAGTTTTTTGGATTTTGTGTCTATTAGTGAATTTATAATATTTCCACATTACATAAAGAAAGAAGTAGAAATGAAAAACTAGAAAACCAAAATAAACATAAAAAATAATCCGAACTTAACAGTAAAAGTTAAAATTATGAGTGTCAAATCCAAACTCGTAGTATTTACATTTTACCAACATGCTTCATGTGCCTATGCAGATGGGATGAAGCTGTTGTACATACCAACATGAATACATCTGCAGAATATTTGAATGTTTGCTGATATTGTTCAAGAATAAAGCTGATGTCAGAATCCAACGTTTATCACATGAGATAAATGTTTAAAGATCTGAAAAAGCCAAAAGGCTGCAGTTTGGTGTTTTTACATAATGATCAAAAGGAGTAAAAACTGTCGTCATTAGCTGTGGTCGTTTGAAACATCGGTGCTGGGACAGAATTCATAGTAAACAGACTCACTGATGCAGACGAGATGGAAATCTGGACTAGGGCCCAGTTTTAATCGGCATTTACTGGCACAAAATAAAGCAGCATTTACTGGTGTCAGAAGCTGATGTGTGTTCAGTTACTCCCGTTTTGCACTAAAGAAATGGCATTTGGTAATTATTTATGATAAAGATGTGTCTGTCTGCAGGAAAGGAGGATAAATAATAATAGCTAACAGAGAGAGAGATCGGCATCAGCTATCGGTCCAGTTGTGATGTCACACTCGTCAGTTCTGATTTTTCTTATGAAAATCTGTGTATAATATGTCTAACATTTAGTGTGACCTTTGACCCCAGGCCTGCTCAGTATTGGACAGCCAGTATAATGTTTATAACATGAAATATTTCAAGTTTTGGCTCAGTACCAACATGATGTGGTCACCTTCAGCACACACGCAGGCCCAGCTTGTGTCAAAAAGAAGACTAATTAGCTGATAAGCAAAGGTTAATGGGCCAAATGATGAATGGAAGATAAATGGACGAAGGCAGGAGATGAGAAGACAGGGCGACAAAGATGGACGATAGGCAGAAAAGACAAATTGTTGTTGGGGTTAAAACGGCGAAAGTAAGAAGAGAAATTGGCAGGCGTGAAAGGAAGCAACGACGAGGAGCAAAAGGATGGATGATGGCGTAAAAGTGGAGGAACATGCAGAAAGGAAAGGAGAGACGGATGCAGAGGAGGGCACGGCAAATTAAAGAGACGGAAAAAGAATAAAATGGGTAAGAACGAGGAGAAGAAATGAGGTTAAGAAGGAGAAAGAAGGCACAAAAGGAAACAGGAAGATCTTAACAAAGAAAGATGGAGCAGAAGGAGATGAAGGAGCCAAAGAGACAGTAAGCGAGGAAAGGAGTGAGGAAATAAGAGAAGTGAAGGGTAATAAATGGAGCAATGAGAGTGGTGAAGGAGGTCGCATTTAAAGGAGACCAAACAGTTGGGGGTAATAATGATCCATCAATGAATGAAGTAGGAAGAAGATAAAAAGGAAAATGACAGAAGTTTTGTGGGAACTCCAGGAGGCAGCGTTCAGCATCACGTATCGCGGCTAACCGCCAACAATCGGCGAGGAAAATGGATGTATAGATGCCGAACATGGCAGCCGCGATAGGAGAACAGAGGAGGGGATTGTTTGGTGACGTACGGCGTGTTTACTCGCGTCCCACTCGGATCATGTGGGCATTTTAAATTCAGTGAAACGCACAGCCAGCGTGTGCAAAGTCTCTCTTTACTGTCATGCATGTTTACACGGAGTCGCTCATCTTTACCGCTCAAAGGTCACGTGTTTGGCATCGAAGGGAAATCCCTGGGACACAGCTGCACCCTGACTTCTGATCAGCTCACACTCATTTTTTCCCCCAGTTTCTCACCTTTCAGCACATTTGTGTAACGTTCTGTACGTCTGAAGCAGAGTTCATGGTGTGAAGTGTCGGACCAGCGCTGCATTGTTGTCAGATGCCGGTTTGATTGCATTCCTCATTTTTATGGCATTAGCATTGTGACTGCAAACAAGTCGAGCCATTACATAGTCCTCCTGAGATGTGCAATGGTGACCTCGCCAAATGACACAGCAGCATTGAACACAGGGTGGTGTAGTAGTGGGACTGCCTGTCTGGTGGTGGAAAAAGTACTGGGTTAGATTATGTAATGCTAATGTTATAGGCTGCATATCAGAGATGGACGTAAACCTTAGAGGACCGGCATTAGCTTCATTTTTCAGCATCAAAGGCTGCTGGTGGATTCAGATCTGCCCCTTGGATGAAACATGACGAGTTTAAAACGTTGGCTCCCCAGAATGAGAACGGGCTGGTTGGCAACTTAAGGTGAAGACGCAGCTGGACTCGGTTCACTGTTAACGAGTTAAATACAGTGAGGCGTCTGGATTTGGGCTATAAATAGACTGGATATTCAAAGCTACAGAATAAGAAATATTGAACTAAATTTAACAAAAGTCCAAAACACAACGTCTTTAAGCAATGGTCTGCTGGACATTTGTGCATTTCTCTGAGATTTTAAAATTTAAAGAAGAGTTAAAATCTTTTGAAGAGGTAATATTTAGATGGACCAATATTTAGACCACCACCCATATTTTTCTGTACAAAGACATTTCCACGGCACTGAAGGTACAGAACTAACCAGAAAATGCTGAACACCCCCTTCGACCAACAAAACAGTCGATTTGGGAAAGTTTTGACATTTTACAAAAAAATCCACGAATAACTAAAAACAACAGCAACCTGCAGCTCTGCAGCAAGGTTTGGCTCGTCCAGGTGGTTGTTTGCTTGCATATGCTTGTGTGTTTAAGCTTGATTTTTGATGCTGAATGGCTGATATGAAGAGATTATTTGACCAGAAAATAAAATATGGAGGAAAAAAGAAAACCTCTGCTGGAAAGACTTAAGAGATAACATCAAATCGGTATTAAGCTACGCAGACAGATAGTGCTGCCATGGATAAAATATTTAGCTGGATTTCCAAATCAGCCTTTTCCCCCCACATTACTCTGTGTGTGTGTGTGTGTGTGTGTGTGTGTGTCTCCCCCCAAATCCTACCCAGCATGCCTGCGGAAAACAGGGTCAGGACGGAGAAAAAAGAGAAGGAGAGCGAGCACATGATGGGCAGATAAAGGCTCGTCTGTGTCAGAGGGAGAAGAGAGGAGGATGAGAAGAGCAGGAGGAGGCGGAGGGCAGAGCGATGAAGGGGCCTCTCTGTTGAAGGAGGGAGTTCAGGCTCTATAGAAGTCTCCCATGGCGGACAGAAACAAGGCATTTAGTCTGTGAGTCGGCCTCTGGATCGCCATAATAGGCTCTTATAATGATGCCACTATGGACAGGGACGAGAAAACACAGAATGTCCCTTTAAACTCAGGATTGGTGAGAAATGCCTGTAGTGTGAAGGAGATGGATGAGCTGTTGGAGGGCCCGCAGTAACATGGACTCTCTGTTAAAGTCGACTTATCCTGCTTTTCCTTACTTCATGGCCAAAGTTTTAAGTACTGAGGTCAGAGTATGTACACGTAGGGTCAGACTTCTCTCTGCTCTCAGGGCTCAGTTTGACTCAGGTTTTTTTCTACTCTGGGATTTCTCTGATGTCACAGACAGCGGATTTCCTCAATATGGTTGTCTCAGACAGGGAAGCCCCGCCCACCTACAGTACTGACTTGCCTAGCCAATCAAAAGAAAATATGTCAGATTTTTCTCCCAGGATTTAAAGTTTATGTGAATGTTTATTACGGCTGCGGGTTTTAAGATTGCATGGCGAATAAAAAGGTGGATTATGTGAAAGAAAATTATTAAAAGAAAATAAGTCTGAGGAAAACATAAATCTAGCCACATTAAATTTATCTGTAAGCACATCAAAGAAAGTTCATGAGTTGTGCTGAAATAACAGAAAAGTTTCCACTGTGAGTATTAAACGATTAAATAGACCGAATATGCTTTCCACTTTGATTTTTGTGAGGCACAATCAGAAGACGACTGGCTTAAAGGAGGAGGAGCTAAAGCAGCTTGTTTCAAATAGTAGATGAACTGAGTTCACTTAGAACTGAGGAGGATTATTTTGAACTGTGAACGATGCAAAGCTACTCTATTAGGAGCTCCAAGCATTGTTTGGGGAATGTGGTGGTTAATGTTCACATGTCAGTTCACTCATTCAATGAGCAACTGGTCTCTGTGGAGGAGAAGTGTTATAGGTTTGAAAAAAAAAATACATATTAAGTTTGAATTCATGTGTTTAACCTTGAATATAAATGATTTTGTCATTAAAGAAGAGAAACTTGCCTATTGTTCAGATAATGTGGGAAGTAGTTTCACAGTTGGAATTACAGTGGATGTTTTTCATTGTCCACGATGCATCTGTGCTTCCAGTCGCCCACGTTTCCTTCACGCCAAGCTTCAAACAGAAGATGCTGTCATTGTGGTCTTTTCTGCAGCTACGAATTTGAACATAAAATAAAAAAAACTGACGTCTGAGAGAACATCACATCTGTACAGCCCGGATTTTAGTAGATTTATTTCATTTCGACTCCCATAAAGAAAAACCTTTATTCTTCTCAGACTGTCAACAAATATCTGACCAGTTAGAGGAAACTTCCGTCTTCCCAACTAATGGATCATGTTTTATTAGGGCGACTATTATCAGTCACGTGTTTCATATTAATTGAATTATTGCCAACACTTTTCACGGGATTCAACATTAAATGTGTGTTTGTAACATGGTGAAAAGCCCGGGTTTCAATTCAAGTCAGTTCTATTTATACAGCGCCAAATCACAACAACAGTCGCCTCAAGGAGCTTTATATTGTAAGGTGGACCCTACAGTAATACATACAGAGAAAACCCAACAATCATATGACCCCCTATGAGCAAGCACTTTGGCGACAGTGGGAAGGAAAAACTCCCTTTTAACAGGAAGAAACCTCCGGCAGAACCAGGCTCAGGGAGGGGCGGGGCCATCTGCTGCCACCGGTTGGGGTGAGAGAAGGAAGACAGGATAACAGACAAATTAGCAAAGCGTTTGAATCGTGACTGAGTCGTATATTTTTAGTTGTTGTTCAGAGGATGGAAGTTAACATCAGTGGTTTCCAAATGGTGGAGAAGTCCGGGTGTGCCTTAAGATTTTATGACATATATCATTATCTTCAAAATGAATTCTAATGAATATGTTTAGAAAAACATCTTTTAAGCACTTCTGTCAGTTTAGTCTGTTAACGGGTGGGAGGGTAACACACATGCTCTGAACCACAAATAACCGTTGATGCAGATGATGCATCGCCTAAAGAATAGAAAGGAATCGTGTCCACTAAAAGCAAATGGAAGAGGGATGCTTTGATCTGACATTTGAACGGGATATCAGTCCGATCCTGACTTAAAAAGTCAAAATGACTAAAACGTGTCTGCGTGGAGCAGGAAAGGGAGGTAAACTCAGAGTGAGACTGTAACAAATGAGTTAGTTGAATTACATTCTAATATTTTTGTCCAGTCAGTCCTAGTCTCTACTTCACAGTCAGGGTCACAGCGTATTCATTTGACACCGTTTTTACAGAACCCACTATAAGCAGATTCCAAAGGTATCTGTATTGGACCTGGAGAAAAATCGATTGGCACCTCGGACACCAAACATCCCCTCTGAAAGAAACTTGGCCTATGCATAGGAGGGCTGAATGTGAACACGACGCAGGAAGATTAGACTGAGTCAGAGTGTGAGGTGATGCAGGCAAAGAGGAAGACCTCAAATCTGGATTTTGCATATGTGAGTACTGGTGTGATATGGCGAGAAAAGGTTTCACCTTTGTTGTATCAGAGTTTAATATTAAAATATTGACAAATGATTAACAGCTCAGGCAGAAAGCACCGGGTCCAAATTTCAAGAGGGACCATCTAGAGTGTTTGAGTCGGCCTTTTAGGTTCTTGAAGACTTTTCAGCTCTTATGTGAAAGACTTTATCAGCTTAAGGTGGAGATGCCGTTTCAGTAAAACTTTAGCAGAGGACATAAGAAGTCACTCAGCTTGTCTTGAGTCAAGTGTGTTAGCCCACCATGACCTGGATAAACCTGCACACATACAAGGAGAACCTTGCACAGCTCTAACGGATCAATGCAAACGATGAGCCAACAGCTTCCAGGTTTTTTTTCTACCAGATTGTGTGTTCATCTTCTCCAGGTGTAGTAGTTTCAGTCTTTTGATTTCAGCTTGTAAGAGAACCAGGAAGTAAAAACAGACCTGAAACTCTGACTTCATAGTGCATGGACACTTTGGCCTCCTGCACTTGGATAAATTAATGAATAACTTCCTGGAACAGAAACCTTCACTGTAGTTGATCGGTTAAAATGTAAACTGTCCTGTTAATCAAACTGCAAGTGAAACAGCAGAGTCCAAAGTTACAGCGGTGCCCCGGGGATATAAATTCATCTTAAATACTGTCCTTGCTCCTTGCTTGGCATCAGCCCAAATTAGACTGGACTAGTACTGCTGTCTCCATCCATCTTAAGACAGTGAGACAGAGACTTGCCCCCTTTAGGTTTTACTGGCTGTCAGAAGATTTTCCAATGAGTTCAGTTTTTGCAGATCCGTATTTTTATTTGTGGACTCTACCAAAGCAGCTTTGCATTATTCACTGTTCAAAATAATCCTTGTGTGTCTTATAATCAGTCTAAGTGCAACCACTGTTCTAAATCCTCCCCCTTTTAGGATACCATTTTTCTGATTGGCCATGTGTGGATGAGATGACCATGTTAGGGATATCTCCTCTCTATGACTTCATACAGAGTCAAAAGTTAAAAAAACAAACTTATAAATTGAGTGTTTAGAGCAGTCGGAGCTTTTCGCTCACTGGAATTGTTTGTACATATAAAAAACAACATCATCTGAAACTTTTATGTTTAATATGAGAGTTGGAATGAGATAAATATCTCTATGAAAGACTCATAAAACTTAGCTTCTTCTTGGCCTCCACCAACGTGGCTGAATGCTCTATTCGTGCACTGTGCAGTAACAGTAACTCTGACTAGTTTTGACAATTTTAAATGGAGGCACAAGGCTTTTATCTCTACAGTCCAAACAATAGTGTGGTTGAGCTGATGTATCAGTGTGTCCTGACAGCTGCTATACAACAAAACGTCATTATGTCTGCTTTTTGTCGTCGAGTTCTTCTTCGCCTTTTTCAACATTTCACCAACTGAACCCGATTTAAACACAGATGACTTAAAGTTGCAGCTTTTTCATCTCTAGTGTCGAATAAGTGCACAAAATAAACCCAGCACGACACAGATTTCTGGACACTGGTGACTTTAGTCTGACTCCACCGTGACCCTTTCTGCTGCTGTCAGGGTCACAGCTGCCACAGAGGACTTCGCGTTCGTGTCCTCTGAAAGTTTCTGGCACAGGGAAAATGATTCATCCAGGTTTTTAAACATGGTGAAACGTGATAATACAAAAAGGCGTTTTAGTGTTCTCCGCTTGGATAATGTGCCTGGCTTTGAAGACAAGCCCCTTCTCACCAACTCTTAACCAGCCTGCAGGTGCGAAAAATGAAGCCAACACTCAAGCGCAGTTTCTCTAATGACCACTAGAGGCTGCCTCCAAATCTACAGCCTGCTTCAAAATGCTGCCGCTCAGCCTTATGGTTGTTGCACATGTGGTATCAGTAAGTTGTAAGTAACCTTGACCCAGCTGCAGAATAATCCTTATTTATCATCACATTAAATAAACCTTCATGAGCTTGTGGGAGGGTTTGTTGGAATGAACCTGCTGCACAAATTTTTAAGAAAGAAGAGCAAAAGTCAAATGTCAGAAGAATTTAGGAAACATTTCTTCGTTTAGCCGCTAACTTGCTGTCGATTACACCAGCACAAACTGTGGGCTCTGCTGCAAATCCATCTGAATGAGTTTTTATGTGTGAGGGAAGTCCTTCACAGGCAAACCTGTGTGAGGACGTCGTGTGAGGTCACTGCTGATCCTGCTGATGGATTTAACAGGCTTAAAGCACGTGGCGTGTCTTTTGAAACTTTATGGCTCAGCGAAACCGTCTTCTCTCTTGACCCTCTGCACTCTGAGGTCAGAGGTCAGAGATGAAGGTTAGTGGCAGAGCTGGACACCTAACCCTAACCCTGGAGGTGAATAGTTTTACCTTCGGCAGAAAGGGTGGGGGTGATGGTGGCAGGTCCCGCGGCCCCGCCGTGCACCAGGGAGGCTGTTACATCGGAGAGCACGTTTCATGGTTTTATTTTAGTTTATTTTAGCAATAAAGTCTGCATCTGCTGGCTGGAAGGCTGATGGTGGGCTATAAGAATAAGTCACAGATTATTCCATTTCTGTCCTTTCCACTTCAGGTTCACCAGAGGCTTTAAAAAAAATGATGGTGGCCTGGGTTAAAATAAATCCAGTGTGACCAACCTAATCATCCATCTTCAAAATTCACACATTTACAGGTGACATTCAGAACAGCGCTAGCGTCGCTTTGTAAGAGCCAGCCTTCTTCATAGACGTGGCCTTTTTCTGTTCGATTCAGCTTTATTTATACATCACAACAGCAATCACCTCAAGGTGCTTTACGCTGTCGGGTAAAGAACCTAAAATAATACAGAGAAAACTCCAGCAATGAAACGGGGCTTCCACTGAACACGGACCGGCGACAGCGGGACAGAAAAACTCCCTTTTAATGGGAAACACCTCTGACAAGACCCGGCTCAGAGAGAGGCGTCATCTGCTGCAGGACAAAGGACACAATGACCTTAGGACCTTATTTATGTCTTTTGGAATAAAGAGCTCCTAAACACACAAACATATCGTCATCATCTTCATGTTCTTTGGTGAAACTTCGGCTCTGATGTGCAAAACATCGTTACAGTCATATCCTAGGAATCCCCACCTTCTTGGATTTGATTAGTTCCTGCTGAGAGGTGTTGCTATCAAATCCAACAACCTTGGGTTTCAAACTGTTTAACGTGTCAGCCTTCAGTGGATAATTGCCCTCTTTTGTGGGATCTTTAAAACTGTAGGATGAATCGGGAGGACAGCGGTGTCGTGTTTTTCTCTGATCGCGTAGTGGTTGAATGGGTTGCTGTGTTGTTATTGCATTACTGCAGATGTCACGGCCCTGTGGAGACTTAACACTGTACGTGTGATCTGTTTTTAATCCACAGTAGTAATGTGTTTTTCCCTCGCTCTCTTTATCTGCCTTGTAGCTCTCTCCTTATTTGCAGCTCTCTGGCAGATTGAGCTGAATTGAAGGTTTTTTTTGATTCAGCGTTGTGCCCTCATTACCATGCAGACCTATATTTTCAAAATACAATTCCCTAATTATCCGTGCTGTCGTAGTTCTGCATCAGGAGCAGGAGGGGTGCTCTGAAAAGGCTTTCATGTGCAGCGCAGTGAGGGTCCATTTATTCTCAACTCCTTCATCAAAAAAGAAAGAAAGATGTGTGTGTGCTGGTTCACATCAGAGCGTTTGTTCCTAGTTATTCAGGGAAAGAAAGAGGAGGAAGTCTTGCATTTTTGGGAGGATTGTTGAAGAACTGCAGCTGTTTTTTTTTTTTTTAAAGGACCACCTATGAAAGCACAAAGGAACAAAGGCCCAGCCAGCGGTGCGTTACCGTGTACGAATGGATGGCACTAATAAGTGGTATTTAGGTTCAAACGGTTAACTCGCTGGCCGAGCTTCTTCTTCTAAAGCCAGCATGTTTTTGCTCCTGTAGGTTGCAGGTAAATGCAACACCCTGAGAACTTCTTCTGGACCTAAAATGACTCATTTTCCTGACACGGCTAGATGCTAGGCTAGAAGATGGGCACCCAAATGTCCTGCATGGTGGTGCGACCCTTACCCAGAATGCATTTTTTGAGGTGAACACAGATCAAATAGGGTGACGATGCCCGTTTCTATTCCTTTACATCGTAGACATTAAAGGCCAGATTTACTAAACGGGGCAAACTTTCACAAACAGCCCAAAAAGCACTCATAGGTGTGGTTTTCTACATCCAGGTGTAGTCAGTTCATTTCAGTTTCGAGCACAACGACTAAGTATTTACATCGGTTTGCACAATAGATTCAAATATTCTTCCCTCGATATTTTGTACCTTGAGAAAGGAAGTCCCAGAAACACAGGTCCAACGGGGTCAGCTGCAGAAATCTCTGAACTTCCACCTCTTGCAGTCTCGTAGAGGCGCTGACTTTGTAAACACGAACTACTGCTTTTTGCCTTGTGTGTGTTAGGAAACCCTAAACTGGTGAGTTTTTCTTGCGTTGTATCCTGTTGTATAGCACTAAATTTTGACACACCAAAACCAACGTGGTGCTCCTCTGTTGTTCACAGGAGAAACCCTGTAGGTGCCAAGTGCTGTTGGATTTACAGACAGGACATCACCACACGTATCCTTACAGTCAAATATTGGAAAACAAAGAGGAGATAAAGACGTAAATGGAGGGAACTCAGAGACAGCAGCAGAGAGACAGAGTGATGTGTGGTCCCGTGGGCTGGATCCAGTTTAAATTGGCTGCTTTCCTAGCTCAGGATTAGACCTGGGCTTAATACCTTTACACTAAAAGGCCTTTCCGCTCTCTCCGAGGGCAATCTGCTGCAGGAACACACCAGGCTTTTAATCCACGACAACAACAACTACGTGGCTGAAGCCGGCGAGCTCACTCGTCCTGTTCCGTCTCAGCGCCTCCAAGTCCCGTTAAAGTCTAGTTTCAAAATAAGTGAAATCTGGGAAATTGTTGGACAGAGCGAGTCCGTTCTTATGCAAAATAGTGGTTTCCGTTCCTTTGTTTTGGTGGAGGAAGATGCAGCTTATGGGCAGCTTTCAACAACAACAACCTGATAGAGGAGGCTGGTGCCAATTAGACCACTTCGTTGGGACAGATCGAATCAAGAACTGGTCTAAGAGCAGATGATTTCTTCTTCTATGGTTCTTTAATGTAAAGATGCTGTTTTCCTCGCTGGTCACTCGCTGGAGTATGTTTGGATTTTGGACATTTGTTGGATAAAATGGAGAATCTGAAGATGTCATTAAGACTCCAATTAGATTTTATGATTGTGTCGTGCAAAAACAACACCATGTCCAACCGCTAAAAACTCTACAAGACACAATCAAGAAGGAGGTGAAGCCAGGCTATGAATATTACCGAGTATTCACACAACCTGCATGTTTTTAAATCCGATGATTTTGAGAGGAAGGATTCCTGTTACAGTCGTGCGGATAAAGACCGTTATCTCATGAAGAAGTTTCCATAACTTCATGTTCATGGCTGAAGTTTTACTTCAAGTTCTCTTAACCCTTTTAGACCGGTCAGAGCGGGAGCGCTATGTTTTGCGTAACTATTTTTAAATGCGTGTAGAACCGCAACCACGTAAGCTAGCGCAATAATTTTTTTTGCATATGAAACCGGAGAGTTTGTACTTACATCTTATGCCTTCAGCTTGTCCTAGCTCACTGTTTCCTTCCACATAAAGCTTTGCAAAATATTTTGTGCAACTTTTTTGTATTTACAGTTTGGAGGCATAAACCTCTTAAATTTCTCTAACTAGAAATATATGTAAAAAAACACTAAACGATTTTACTTTTTTTGTAGTTTATTGCACTTTTTTGCTATGTATGTAGTTACTATGGACTGAATGATTACATATTATTAAAATTTGGGCTCTAACGGTTGTATTGATGTATAACAACTTGAAATGCTCCCAAAAATGGCCCTACAGCAGGTAAAATATAAAGATAAGCTCTGGCGGACTTGGTTCTATGGTGGGTCTTAAAGTTTATCTTATGAACATACTGTAGGAGAGCGATAGTGTTGCTGTGATTCACGCTCCGCTCCCAGGACGACCTATGAATCCTCCCAAAACATAGAGAGCTGCTGTTTTACATACTTAAAATGTTCATTTTCATACTGTCCTTACAGTTATTTGCATTATTGGCTAGTAAAGTAAACTATCCTTTAAAACATTTCAAAATCTATTCGAAGCAAGCGAGCTATGCTGAGCGTAAGTCTGAGGACCGCAGGGAGCTGTGCAGATAAGCTGCAGCGGTGCAAACTGAATTTGTATGTTTTCATTTGATAACTCAGAAAATGTGTAATTAAACTTTTATGTTTGGTCTTAATCGGCTGTCAAGCCTGTTTGAAGCTGGACTGGAAGATGTGCTTGTCTGTTTCTCGTCCGTTTCACGTTGATCTGAAACTGAAGTTGTCTCCACGTCTCCATCTTCAGGCTCTCGTCTGAATCGCAGCACCTGCGCTGGTGCTTTGCTGTCATAATATTAGGGATTGTGATTTCCGTGAAACAGGCAGCACTCAGCTATTTTCCAGGAGAGCTAAAAGAACGTGAAGTCCAGCTTTTACGTGAGCGTGCTCAGAGCCTGAAGCTAACAAAGAAAGTTTGGGTGCCCGCCATCTCTGACTGGGTTTTAGATTCCAGCAGCAAGCCAGTGTTTGAAGTTATTACTGAATAAATTACCAAAATTATTATGACTAATTATCATAAACAAATAGTTTCAAATGTTTTAAATTAACCAGCAATGATAATCCAACCGGAGCAAACCTTCAGACAGAGTCGCGGTTCACGTTGTGTTCAGACTCACAGGAAACACCTGTGAGCATCCATCCTACCTGTCCTCTGTAAAATCAGCTCCTGGCTTTACAATCAACTAAAATCTGCCACTTTGTGTTTTTGCTTTGATCTGATTGGCTCACAGTCGGACAGTATGGTGGCCAGCAGGGACAAACTTTGCAACCAGCAAGGAACAAAGAAGCAATTAGTCTCAGTCAGGTAATCAAGGCGATCAGAGCAGGTTCTGTGTTGTATGTCATGTGTTGGGACGCTGTGCAGGATCTTTGGGCTCTGATTAATCCACCGAATGGTCTGACGTTACCTGCCAACAGGCCGCGGCACCCTCAACGCTGACACGCGAAACGAGGCAAAATGAACTGCTGAGGTAAAGTGCTTGTTCTTGTTGAAATAATCCATCTCGCGGAGGGTTTGCAGCTAAAGCAGAGGACACGACGTGTTCCCGACGCTTTAAACTGTGGGCGCGACAGCGCAGAACGTGTCTGGAGGGCTACGGTGTCACGGGCAGCTGCTGCATGTTGGCTGGAGAATGAAAGTGTGCAGCAGGTGGAGAACCTCCATCAGCAGTTTGTCCGTCTGGGTGCAGAGGATTTCTCTAAAACCCTCCGAACACATCTGTGATATTTCACCGAGCGCTTGGCCTCGCACCAGGGGACCATCGATTGGATCTTTACAGTGATTTGTATCCGGGGGTTGGTCTGTAGCTATGAAGGGAGGCTTTTGGGTTTCAATTTCTCTGGTCCTGTTTTCAGCACTGATAGAATCAGTGAAGAAATGTGACTCGAGTATTTGGGTGCAACAGTAAGCCGGGTGTTTGTGAAGCGTGATACTTCTGCTGCTCTGAAGCCAGAAATGAAATGACCAAATGTGTGCCGGAGTCGCTTTTATTCACACGGCGAACGGCACACTTCTACTCCGGCTGCTGGTTGGAGTCCAGACGGCTTCGCTCTACAGCGGCTTTTGGTCGCTGTGAACTTTGTCTCAGAAGGATGTTTTTTTAAGAGAGATTATAACTGTTCATGGGGGAAACATGAACGCTTCCTGTGACTTAATAGTTAATCTATTATTCAATGGTTTATTTATAGAAACCAGCAGGACATTTTCTCCCTTGTTTAACAGTTTATTTTCATAGTGGACAAAACAGACATTTTTATTCTGTTTAATAGAATTAAAAAAAAAACAGTTTTCAGTTCTTTAATGATTAATCTGGGGTTAAAACACAGTTTCTATCTTCCACGCTATCCCAGCATCCTCCTCCGTCACACCAACCCTCGGTCTTCTCTGAGGTCGTCCTCTTTCCAGCCCGGCCGGTGTCCCGTCTGTCCTCTGTCCCTCCTCTGCACACGTCCGAACCATCTCAGCCTCTCTGACTCTGAGCCGTCCCTGTCACGGACTCATCTCTGATCCCGTCCGTCGTGGTCATTCATAAATCTGGGCGTCTTCAGCGCTGCCTCCTTTCTTTCTGTCACTTCCACCATCTCCAAACCTTCCTGTTCCTTTTCCTGGCGCTATCCTGTCACAAATCACCCGCTCCACCCTGCCGGCGCGCTTTTCTTATCTAAATTTTAAAAATTCAGTTTTTCATTTAATATTTTATCTGTAATGAAAGCAGAGGAAACCTTCTGGTGTTTGATGAAGGATGCATCGTTAAAACAGACACCCTATTATTTTAATGGAAGACTAATACCGATAAATCCCACCTTATCTGTCTGTTTTTAACGGTATGCGTGGAGAGAAAATGCAAACGTACACGTGCCTGTGGTGATACAGAGGTTTTTGCATGAGGGAGAAATCCACAGCCTTTAATTCTCGTTCCCTCGGTTGATCCAGCGAGTGATGGAAATTTGTTGTCAAATGAGGTTGAATCGGTTTTGTCTGTACAGCGTTGAGCATATTAAAGACCCAGTTTTGTTGTGTTATTAAGGTTAGTTCCTGATTTTTGCCACTTTTACTGCGTCACGCTGTATCAAAGCTGCCGTCCTGGGAAACGCCCCCCCCCCCCCCCCCCCCCCCCCCCTCCCCCTCCCCCCCCCCCCCCTCCCTTTGTGGGGCGC
>VUQR01001928.1:11666-33116 GCA_015108515.1 Hemichromis elongatus | reverse complement strand
GTATTTACTCACTTTCAAATTAGATGTGAACCAGTCATCATACAGTCTCTGTGCACAGCAATATATATATATATATATATATATATATATATATATGTGTGTGTGTGTGTGTGTGTGTGTGTGTGTGTAATCAAGCATACAAGTCAAAGTTGGACCTAGCATTACAAAGGACATGACACTGACAAACACAAAAGTACAAACACAACCACCACACACCACATAAACGGTCATCTCACAATAAGAGCACACAACTCAGAATGCAGTGCTGATGCAAAATAAATACAAAATGCATTTGTCTGAAATACAAAGAAATTCTTTGGAGGGCAGTAAGTAAATCTTCACACAAATCTAATCTTTAATACTGTGATTGTTAGATTCAAAATGTGTTAAATTCTTATTGTATTATCTGCATCTGTCTGGTCTTTATTTGAGGCATTTTCCTCTTGAATGTTAAAAGTTACACCATATTTGGTGATCACAAGAAAACATAAACACTGTTTTTTGGGGGGGTTTCAAACAAAGCCTCAGACTCTCAAGGACTGCATTTCCCAAAGCTTACATCATATATAGACACATATCACCCAGCCCACTGGAGTTTTACCCAAGGACAATTGTTCACATGTTGACATCTGTCAAGGCAGCTGAGAACAGGGCAGGCAGTCAGGTCTCGTGGGCTTTTCCAGCATTTATACTGCTGCAGACAACACCATTTCACACAAGCAAAGGTGTCCGAGAGCAATAATAAGGAGATGGTTTCCCTGACTTTCCCTGTGGAAATCGATGACGTTAACTTTTTCTAATAAGCATTTATAGTTCCTTTGATCATGACCCAGGGTTTTCTGCGCATTACCTGCCAAGCATACACAAATTAATTAAAATGCAGCCTTCTCTCCTGGGTTTAAATTACTAGCTACAGTGTGGGATGGTAGGATAAAGTTTATGAAGTCCATGCTCAAGTTCATGAAAATTTAAGCTAACTACTGAGACTACTGTGATTCAATTTTGCAAATGCACATCTATGCACATATCTACATATATGTAATATTGCCGCTATTTATATACAAAATCAATACCAGATCGATGATCATTGAACATGTAAGCTAAGTTAGAAATACTGTAATACATTTTAAACAGGGGTAGTAGTCCCTAAAAATACCTTCTCCTTAGTAGTTATTTTATCTCAGTTTATTTGCATGCAGATTTTAAAAGGATTACTTTCAAGGCACAACAAGGGAGCTTTATGTTTGCACCCTTTCTATCACCTAAGCACAAACATTAAAAGCTAAGCAATCAATGATCTGTTTACTAAGGACTCAATATAAACCTCCTCTGCAGGAGCCCATTGACATTTTCTTGTTCTCTCCCACAAAACCTGAAAAAAGTCTGAGCTGTATAAACTGTGATCCATATTTCTCAGCTGAAAAAGCAACAACTAAGACAGCTTACCTGGAGTCAAGGATGACCTTGTCCACCCACAGCCTTGATTGGCGTGTCTGGCATCTGCCTTCAGCACTGATGTCCCTCCAACATGTTGTACTAATGAACACTTCCCTCAGCCTAGCAGGGACCTCGGCGGTAGAATGAATGTGTAGGATCACTGACGAACATAGAGTTCATATTTCAGTCTTTTCCGTCCTCGCTGCCCCAAAGAAATCCGTGAAATGTGAACATAATTGGGCAGTCTTGCTTCTTTCAACAAACCTTAAACATATTGCTTGTCTTAGCCCTTAGGATCATTGGGTATGTTTTGCTAAGGCTAGCTTTGTTTATTGAAGTGTTTGCTGCAGTGTTTACTGGTAGCCTTGGGTAAATCTTATAAATTCCATCGGTTTTGCAAAAAAAATGTTTTAACTCGGCGCTTAATTAAACACATACAGTACACAGAGAGCTGAATCACAGATAAGAGAAGACACTCATGTGTTTATTAAAATTTCAGTCCATGTTAGCGCAGATTAATGTTGAGTGCTTATGTCAGTCATCACTTACATGAAATGCTAATAGATTCATTGGTATTTCTTACTGACAGCCATGCATTTCAGACTCTTTTAGACTCTTCAGAATATATTCTGATGTTAGACATCTGTATTGGCAAACTATTGTTCTGCTCTTATTTCTGTAGCTTTGTCATCTCTTGTTACAGAATGGCTGATTGTATCAACTAAGTAATAAGCTATTAGCTGATGATTGCGTTCGCGGCGCCCCTTTTGTTACATTAAGTGTATTAATTATTGCAAATGTAATTATCAGAACATTATTCCCCTGTAATTAGGCTGTCAGTAATGGATTTTAGGAACTTTGCCCCAATCCGAACCTAATTGATTCCTCTGTCTCTCTCTAACCCCTTTAACTGAAAACTTTGCAATTGCCACGGCAACAAACAGTCGCTGTATCCCATCTGTTCAGCGACTACAGCCATTTGGTTATGAGCTCAGCTCTCACATTCAGTGACCCAGAAATCTTGCCAGGCAACAACAGTCTGATAGAGAGCTTTGTTTGAGCTGGCCTCACAGCTTACCATCCTCACCTAGGAAGCTAATGGAGGATGCTCATACTCACTCGAAGCACGCATAAACCGCAATGTCAGGAATATCACTCTATTTTAGATTATGAAGGGTTCCTTTAAGTAATTATCATTGGTTTGAACTAATCTGCCATGTAATTTCTCTAAAAGATTCTCAGTTGGATTCTATGACTTTATAAATGGAGGTGAGCAGTGATGCAGATTTTTACAGTCTGCTACATGCTCTCGTTCTTTAACTGGCTGTTTGCATGTTTCTATGAGGGCCTAAGCTTCAGTAGAGCCTCTCTGGATGAGCATAGCTCTTGTTAATGAGTCTGGCTGTGGCCAGTTAGGGAAATGAAGCAGATGCTTAATTTTCTCTTTCTCCTCTCCTCTGTGAATTGGCTGACTTTGGGATATTACACCCAAATTAGCACTGTGAAGTGACAGTTTTTTTCCCTCTCTCTTTAGCACAGTGTCAAGTGTGAATCGAAGCCGCTACAAAATCTCTTACCCAGAAGCATCCTATACACAAACACATACACATGACTTTGTGTTTGAGGCGTGATTTATTTATGCACAAACTGCTATCTGTGTGTATAGAGTGAGTGTGAAGCAATAGTGTTCCTAAAGGGCCATGGCTCAGATATCCTTGTCATGTACCACCTAAAGACCGTCAAAGGTCAGGTAATGAAGGAACAGAAGGGCCACAGATGGAGCTGCACCGTCTGGCCCTGCTCTGCCCTAGCGCTGTCATATCACCCCACACCTAGCCCCAACCATCCCACGATCTCACTCCCCAGGGGGGCTGGACGAGTGTATTCACCACACACAAGGACACGCAAGAACATACACAGACTCACATGTAAATGCACACACAGGCTGAGTGGATTAGTAAGTGGGGACATTTATTTGACTCTGGTTCCAAGGAGTTTAAGTGCAGGACTTCTAAGTGTGTCCACAGTGACCCCCGAGGCAAGATGCGGAGCAAGGAGAGAAAGCAGGTGGTTAGGAGTCTCGATAGGATGGCAACTCTCTTTCATAATGTCAAGCCTCTGGCTTAATGCCAGTGTTAAATGCACACCTGTCTTAGGGACATTTCACTGTGACCAAGAGAAGGATTATTTTTAGAATCATTTGACGAACAACTTATGGAGCTGTGCCATTAACTGGACGAGTGTACTCAGAATAAATATTTCAGGTATCACAAACTGTAACAGATGTGCATGATTAGTCAGTATGTTTCCTGTAGTTTGAATGTTTGAATATTTCCAGAGTGACTGGCTAGCAGTCAAAATGGTGGCTACTCCGAGCAGCTCTGAGAGCGTGCCTGTCATGTGCACAAGGTCCAGGGTGTAAAAGTACGATCCATTAGTGATGGCTGACTAACTGAAATGGGGCATGTCCCACAATGTCTTTTTCATGTGTAGTCTGGACTTACATACGTCAAGTGCATTTATCATTAGCAGAGGGCTTAAGCTGTAAACATCATTACCAAGTCTAATTACATCTGGGTCCAAGGTCTCACTGCAGACAGACACAGGCACTCAACACAAGGGCACACTAACAAAAACATACACAGAGCTATCCAGTGCAAGAAATGGGCATGGAAAAGATAGTGAGATGGGTAGCGCGAACGCTGGCTACACAAGAATAATGGCTAACGTAAAGTCTATTTTTAAAAAGGTTTTAAACTATCTTAAAAGTAACAGTGTGACTGCAAAAGATGATCTTTCGCTTGGACTACTTAATCCTACAGTAAGAAAGTAGAGGTGTATCGAGTTAGACATTGGAGTGCAGCAGTATGAAGACGGTTAGGGTAACTGCTGAACACCTCAGCGTGATGTGCCCAGTGGCAGCGCTGAATCTCTCGGCAGTAGCTGTGATCTACAGTACAAGCAGGTAACTCCAACACGACTGCCGACGGGGCTGACGGGACTGCACTGTATTATACCTCGGACTTCATCAGAGTGGAAGGTCTCAATGATGATCCGATGCACTGCGATCAGCAGCGCTGTGCCCTGATTAGCGCTGACAGCTTGATGACAAGGGTGCGGTGACAGAAAAAGATGTGTTGAGAGATGTGTGAAAGGAAGACAGGGGAAAAGTGTCTAGACATACGCTGAGAGTGACGAGAAAGCGAGAAGAAGAGCAGAAGAGCAGAAAAATCTATGTAACAAGTTAGATGGATTAGTCCTATAACAAAGTCTAACAAGGGAAAATCTTACTCAGAAAAAAAAAAGTGTGGGTGGGGTGATTGGGAGAGAAGTTTAAATAGCCTGGAAACATCCATTAAAGCAGAAAACATAATCAATGTGCCCTTTTAAAGAGCCAGCTAGCAAACATGGAGACATTCCTCTGTGCTTGATAATGCCACCAAAATTATTTCCCCCTTCCATCTCCTCCTTTTTTTTTTTTAGCCCACTCCTCCTTTTCCCATCTTATACGCCCTTGCAATGACAATATCTCATGCAATGGATATAATTGCAATAATGCAATTTGGTTTGGAGGCGGATTGAGAGAATAATTGGACTCAACCCCAACGAAGTGACAGGCTAATGATTTAGCATGGCCACTGGCTATTGTGAGAAGTGAGCGCTTTCAACGCTACTGAGCTAATTTCCTCTGATGATGGTCTTAGCGCGTTGTCTTTGTTTCGGCACTGAGGAGTGCATGGCCATGAGGCGGACAGTTAGATGATGTAACCCACCCACCCAATGCCAAACAAACACATGTCTCTTGTCTCAGAGAAGCCACCCACTGTTCTCAGTTACTTCATGCATAAAAGGGGCCTTACTTGAACTAAAGATAAAGCAAATAAAAAGTAAATAAAAAGCAAAGGTCCTTATTTTCATACCTTTCCCATGATATATGAGCTTCAGAGGAAAGCCAAGACCGTTGCCAAGAGGAGGGAAAGCATTAGCATAGCCATAATAGGTAATTGCATAGAGTTTCAAGAAGACTTCAAGACCAAGGACTTCAAATTACCACAGCAAACGCAGTCATCAGAGTATGAAGAAAAACGTGAATGTGCTGGACTTTGAAGTATGAATTATTCCGACGTTGTAGCGCACAACATTCGAGTGCAATATTCTGATGGATTGTGATAAAAGCAGGAAATATATAGTCAGAGCAGCTGATGGTACAGCTGTGCAACTTTGTTCAAAGACAAATTTGCATTTGAAGAGTGAGTGTCCATCACTTGCACAACAATAACAAGGCAGCAGCGCATTTACCAGTGACCGGTGTTGTGAAATGCCACTTCTTGATACCTATTCTGTTTGATGAGACAAGAATAAGACTTCAAGACATTTTCTCTTGCTGCTGCAAAGTAGAGCTCGAGTGAAACAACCACAGATAAGCTTGTTTCTCAGTCTGTGGACATGCTGTGAATGTGAAGTGTGCAAAGTCAAAAGAGGCTGTGTGTGGCTTGTGTGCTTCTCGTCTGCGCTCGCTGCTGCACATTTGCGTCGTGCATGTCTGTGTGTTTGTGCTCGCTGGCAGAGTAAGAGCAGGGCTTGAAACCAAGCTGGTGAATTTATTTATATCAGCTCTTTTTATGAGCCCTGCAGCTGGTGAGATGAAGGGGTTACCACAGTATGTGGTGTGTTTATTTATGATTTGGTGTGTGTAAAATCTAATTATTGGGGTTTTCATCTAGGTTAACTCTCCCACACTTATATTAGTAGCGTTTGGGGGTTTTTCCACATTTTGTACATTCCCTCTACCTCTCCACTGGCGCTGTTGGGCCTGTTGGGCCCGTTTGTCCCGTTTGTAATTCGTCCCACATCCCTCTCGTTCTATCATTTCTTTCTATTCTTCCACTCTCGCTCTTGCTCTCCGCAGCCATCTGCTCTTTTGTTTGTTTCTGGCTATGCTGTTGTCAGGCACTGGCATGAGGGCCTACCCACTATTTCATACAGAAACGCTTTACAAAAAGACAGAGGCGGACAGGAAAAACTATACCTGGCAAGCACAGAGGTGGGGTCTGAGGGAAAGAGAGAAGCATTTATACAGGTTGGCACCAGGAAAGCCTTTCACTTTCTCCCCTTCTCACTCCCTCTCAGCCAGAATCAATGCTCCAAAATCCCCCAAAGCCAGATCCTCTTACATGCTATCAATTATTCAACCTGCCTCTTTTGTACAACCACTCCTGTTTACAAGGACTGCCTGGCCAATTGTAAATGTTTGCGTGCCCGCTGAGCCCCCATCACCTCCCAGCCACACACGTTGATTACACAGTGATTTAGCTCTATTCTGCCATCCCCCACCACTTCCACACCACTCACATCTGCTCCGACGGGGCATCTGTCAGGCTGGCACAGAGGCAGCCGGAGCGGCAGAAAGCCCTGAGCTATGAGGGTGAACAGGGTAGAACGCGATGAGAGACGCCAATCACGGCTTGTGGAGCTTGTCATCTGGGCTGAGGTCTGGCTGAGGGCACAGCGCCTGGCTGCCAGTCCCAGCAGATGCGCAGCCACGCTCAGAGGACTCTGAAAATATATGTCTAAAAATCATTCTGCAGAGCACCAGGATAGCTGGTGGACAGAAAAGCACCAGCATTGTTTCTCAGTGCAATTTATTATACGAAAAAACAAAAATAAAAAGTAACCACCTCCTCTAGCGAGCCTGCAGCTCCTATATGTCAGTGAATCTTCTCACAGTGGATTTTCTTCATCTGCCGTTTTATTTCTGTACACACTTAACATGATAAAGTGGCGTCTACTTCTATGCCGCAGTGTGAAATTCGAGCACCTGTTGTTTTCAGTTATTTCTCAGCTGCAGACTTAACTTACAGCTAACTTTATAATATAGGGATGCAAATTCCAAAGCAGGCTGCACTCGATATTAAATTACCATCGACACTATGTTGTTTTTGTTACTGTTTTTTAATCTACTACTCCTGTCTGGGTAAATCGAGAGATTTTTATTTAACATTTTATTATTATTGTGAAGTCATCAGCCACACATGGGTAAAATCAGTCCATACATTCACCTCATTAGTTTGGTTTGCAATTATTTCAGTAATATAATTTACTAAGTCAGTGATATTATAAAGCAGGCACATAACAGCATTGGTTGTTTTTAAATGTTTTCTGTTATACTAATTATTAGGGCTGTCAGCGTTAATCGCGTTAAAATGGCTTTAACGCGACAACATTTTCCTGTGTCCTCTATGCTTTTGTGCTTTTGCCGCTTGTTCCCTCACATTAAGTGATTTGCTTTATTAAAAATGTGAGCGTTATTTCAAATGAGGTTTTCTTACTGCTGGTACGCTTCCCGTCTTATATCAGATTCTGTCTCCCCACCAGACCTTACAGTTAAGAAAATCCTGCTTAAATAAGGTGAGTGAAACACCAGCCTCATTTTAACGCTCTGTTGGAGCTGGAGTTTCTAAAAGCTGACAACGGCTACACGAGAAGCATCAGCAAAGTGCTGCTTTAAGCCTAATCGAAAATATGACATGACAAGAGAAGACATCCATTTTAGTTGAAAATTTGGACACAAAACCCCTGTTACATAATTCAGTGATGCATAAAGTTGAATGAAGGAAAAACACACTGTTTAACACGTGGTTGTAGAGAAAAGAGTGGCTAGCTGATGGGGGATGAGCTTGATTCTGTGTTATACGACAAGTATCACAGCATGGTAGAACTCGCAAGGTCTCTGCAAGGAATTACTTTAAAGTTGTAAAAATCAGCAGCGATCAGTGGAACTAATGGTTTTCTTTGTGTTTGATCCTCCCTTGTTCTGTCTCATCACTCTCTCCATACCCCACCTGCCAGGGAAATTTATGAGGATGCTGTTTCTCCACCCAACGTGCCAGACAGGAGACATTTCTCAGAAAAACAAACCATTAATTTGGTAAATAAGGAAGGAGTAGCACACTTGGATAATTAATTATGAATAATGCTTGCATATTTAGCTTTTGTTGTCATCGGTGCAAACACTCCAGCAGTAGTAGCCCATTTCTCTGCTTAACGTAAATGCTGGCTGTTTATCAGAGAGTTCAATGCATATTTATGTGCTGTCTAAATACGGACCCTCTGTTGTTAGATGGCCGGGAGCTGGCAGTCATACAGTGTGACAGTAAAGTAAATGCAATATTCACAAAATAGATGTGGGCTTTAAATAGCGTTGTTAGCATACCATATTCCCTAACTAAGTGTATGGTCTTCTCTATTGTTATATGCTCAGCTGAGAGAGCGAGCAATGCTTTTACTCAGTGACTCAGTGACGGCGACTCATCATACTGTCATGTGCATATCTGAGGAATTTTAAAGTGTCAGTAGGCAGAATTAAATCTGTCACTTTTGCTGTATGTATGCACCTCACGCCACCAAATACAATGAAGCTATTGTGCATCAGGACATATATTGTTGCAGTCTGATATCTGCTGTGTACATTATCAGTGTTGCTTTGCATTCAGCTACTCAATTTTTTTGAATGTCATAGCATAAATGCAGAGAAAACCATATTGAATAAGATATAAGAGACCTTGCTTATGTAAACAGGACTGCAGCAAACACATGTATAGTATATATGTATCCAGAGTGTATATAGTAGGTATTCAGTACAGTGCCAAAATGGTAATGGACAGTTAATATGTTAATAATAGCTCCTTAATCCTCCCGTGCGTGCGCACACACACACACACACACACACACACACAGACTGCAGGGCCCCTCTTTATCAGTGCTACTCGCACTGGCAACAACGCATGCATTGCCAAGACTGCCAGGCTACGGCCATGCTAATGTAACCCGTTAGTCTAACAAAGGCTCAGGTCAATGGAGCCTCTAGTGGCTAATTGCTTCAGAGAGATAAGTGAGTTTGACGACGCAGCAAGCGACGGCTCAGCGAAAGGAAGCAGCAAGGGAGAAGATGTTAATGTCTCCCCCCGTTCACTCCACCGTCAATATCGGCCAGTCGCAGGCCTGCCACAAAATGAATATTAAAGACGCTTTGATTGTTTGTCCTCTTTTTTTCCCTGGTTTCATAGAATTTTAATGGGCTATATTAGAGTGTTTTGTCACATTTTCTATGCTGGGTAAGAGACTGGAGCTAATGCAATTAATCCCCATACCATCACCTGACAGCCAACCAGCTGTGGTGGCCAATAAAAACCACGTGACGGCTGTTGCTGTTGCACTACTCTAACATCCTGCCCCATGATTCAAAATGAAGGGAAATTACTACATTGTGCTCTCGAGTGAGCTCAGCAATAATAAAAGGCCTGAATGCAATTAGATGTGGTGTGAATAATATGGTTTTGGGCTAAAATGATTTGCTCTCTTGAAGGAAACATTTTGGCCCGAGTTGTTTTGTTCCATCTGAAGTGACAGTGACGAGACCAGCGAGTGCCATCCAGCAACAATAAAACCAATCAGATCTTATTCATCTGCTAATCTGCCTCTGACTTATATTAAATCAGTGTCACTTTCAGACAGCAAGGCTTTCCAGCCTCTTCCTCCTGCAACAGCGAACTCCATGTTCACACAGATCTCCCTGCCTCTCACCGACTCACTTCATCTGCAGATTGCCTCTCTCACGTAAAGTGAATCCTGAACCCATTTTTGTCAGATATGGCTGGAGGCTAATGCAAATTGGACTTGACAAAGTATGATAAATAAGACAAAAGCTTATCATCTGTTTTTTTCTTCCTCGTTAGATAATGATTGCACAAATTTTCAACGAGTGTGACAATGGACTTTTTTGGGTTTGGTTTGATGACGTATGCGTCCTCTCTGGAGCTGACGAGCCAGACTTCACACATGAACAAAGAAATACTTAAAATTCTCCTCAGACTCTCCCCCACTTCTCAAAACACTACAACTGTACCTCTCTATCTCTTGTAGGTATCTTGTCTTTCTTCTGTTTTCCATTTTTACTCCAGCCATCTATCCTCTCATTAGTATGATATTCTGCAGTCTTTTCTTCCATGCTGCTTGTTTGCGTCTGAGGATCCGACCCTCTGGGTCCCACCAGTTGCTAACCCGTGGAGATGAAAGCTTCCAGTCTCAACGGGGTGTTTGAGGTTAGACCCCCACTGACACACTAAGACACATCCCCTTCCAGTTAAAAACAAGATTATTTTTCACACTAGATAATGTGATGTAAGCACAGTTTATACATAGAATACATTTCTTTCATCATTTTTTAAACGCTAGCCAGCAACAAAGGTTTTGGAATCAGGGTTTAAGCTTTTTTTAAACACAAAGAATGGATAATGTATATAGCCTTGGATAGGCATTGATGTCTGCTAAATTTGCATTCAGTGTAGCATCATTAAAGGTGAAAATGGTAATATAAATTCCTCCAAGATACCTCAAGGGTTCTTAGTGAGTTTTTTTAGACTTTCTTCTATAAACTGGCACAAGTGGAGAGTTGTGCAGAGCTGTGTGTGACTTCTCTGCTGCAGAGTTGGCTGTCCAGCACAGCAATAGTAAAAGTACATACGGTGCACTCTGCTGATTTTCTCGTTAAATACTGGTGACCTGGGACGAGGTGTGAATCTGTCCCTGGCAGCTCTTTTTTTGTCTTTCTAAACACAGTTGAAACTGAAGGTGGAGCTGGAGCGTCAAACCCTAGCCACCGGGGAGCGGCGCGAATAGTCCTCAAATATTGATTCTGCTGCAGAAAGCCATGTAGGACGAAGGGGAGCAAGGCGCCAGGCTCATCTACAGAACACGAATCCTCTGAGGGAGGGAAAGAGAGAGTGGGAAGGAGGGGCGAATAGGAAACAGATCCTCCATATAGTTTGATGTTGCACAGATCTCAAGACCTTTGCGTCGCCTTCTGCTTGCTGTAATTAAGGCTCGTCACTTTCTCTGCGAATTACAGCTCTCCCACGCCCGTGTGCGTATGCGTGGAACGGAACAAAGTTTAAAAAGGATGAGCTCGTGTGAACGGAGGTGTTTTGGTTGTGCGTGAATGCGGTTACAGGATGTCATTGTATTCCTCTCTCCAAAGGACCATTGTTGCTGATGCGCCGCTCGTGGAAAGAGGGCAGTTTGGTGTGACTGGCCTAACTGCAGTGCTGCACCGTAAGCCTAAAAATATTCCATGTCAGTGTTCCCGAGAGAAGCCCAGTGCTATTCAGGCCTCTCAGTAATGAGAGAGTGGAACTGCCTGCAACCGGTAGCCCTGCTGTCCCCAAGCTCCCTCTGGCTCAGAGCTCGGCATTGGAGCCGGAGAGTTAGCTGCTCAGCTCCCACAAATTTATCATAGCTCACAAGGCAGCATGTCTGAAAGCAGAGGCTCTCATTCACAGAGGAGCAGCCCCCACCAGGCTCACCCTTGGGCACACTAACCCAAGACGTTCACAAATCAGAGAGGCAGAATGATACAGTTTGAAAAATACTTTTTTGGTTGTGTGTCCAAAAAAAAAAGGGGGGGGGGGGGGGGGGTTATGATTTGGAAAGCATCGGGGCAAAAAGCTGCAAACTACTTTGAACAGCTGAGAAATTAAGATACAGTGTATGGAGTAGATTGTGTGAAAACTATTTCATCTGTGCCATCATTTTTTTCAGAGACATTACAGTAGGAAAAAAGAGAGAAAGAGAGGGCACAAGAGAAGGAGAGAAAGATCCAAAGAAAAGCGGAGTGGAATGGGGGAGAATGGACAGAGATAATGGAGAGATTTATGATGTTTGTACAGGGCACGATGCTACTGCACTCAGGGCAGTAATGATCGAGCCTCGTACGGGAAAAAAAAAAACATGTTTGCAAAATGTTGAACTGCCATTATCTGTGGCAATTATTTTGGTATATCTCACCCAAGCTTTGATACGGAGGGTAATTCTGGAGAAAATCAATAGGCAATGTGCGCACAAAAAAACTAACACGTCTAATAAAAAGAAGCTAAAAAGAAACCTAATCATGCGGCGGGTTCGTATCCGCTGTGCTTTTAAAGATTCAGAATCAGAATATTTAACAAACATTTCCAAAAAAAAGAAGGAAGAAATAACAACATTAGAACAGGTCACACTTGTTTGAACATTTATGGTCCTCCTTTCAACAGTCAAAATAAGAGATGTCGCAGTACTGAATAAAACAGATCAAAGATATATAACTCTGAAGGCCGAGCCTGGAAAATTTCTCTGGGCAAAAAAAAAAAAAGAGACGGATGAATCACACTTTAATAGTTCATATTGTACCAAGCTGTTCGTAAGTGAAGCTCGACAGTCTGAGCCTTTTTTTTTTTTAAACAAATAACTACTCAGAATGAGTGAGGTGTGATATACATATTTATCTACTTCAAGTGTCAGACATTTTACAAAATGCTCACCTTCAGTTTCATGTGACATCCACAGCAAAAAGATGGGAGATATCTAGAAAAACAAAACATTCCCAAACGGCTTCGACTAGTGCAAATATCTTACATGAATTTTTAATATGTTGTTATGATCCTATTGCAATTCCTAATTAGAACTGCAAAATGACTCCCGCAAAACAGTCTTTGTGGTAGTGACTTGACCCACAAGAGCCGTTTAAATCTAATTTGCTATTTGCTAGTTATAAGCTGCTAACTCTCACGTACCCACCCAGACTGCCGCCGCTGTTTCCAGTATATGTTCGAGAGGTCTGAACCGTGTCCAGCAACATTCTCGCCATTCTCGTTCACGTCTTACGCTTGTCCTAGAAAGCTTTTTTGAAATATATACTTTAAAATGCTTAATCTGAGTCTGAAATCAAACGTTTCCGATTAATCCAAACTGTTCATTATTGGAAAAGAAGCGTCCCCTCATTGTCCGCTGGTACCCTGATTGTAGTCCGTTGGTCTCAACAACCGGCATATTATATATGCTGTACACGTGGCTCCATGTTGCCAAGTGAACATAGTTTGTGATGAGTACATTTAATCCCATTGTTTTGTGATGGATATCTTGACTGCAGTCTCTTTCTTTCCCACATCTTACAGTAAATACAATATGTGTGAGTCATCCATCCTTTCCACATGGAAAGCTTTGTGTTTCCTCATGGCTCGGCGGCTCTCTCGCTATCGGGTGACCTAAAAAGAAAAAAAAAAAAAAGAGCGATAAGAGAAGAGAATCAGGGTCGCAGAGACATCTAATCACATGAAGTGCTTCACAGTGGCTGAACAAATGTTTCTATTTGAAAGAGACAATCGGATGTCAGGGGTGAATATTTAAAGTCAAACAATTTCCTCTCTATTTCTGCCTCTGTGTCCTTTTCATTGGACCGAAAGAGCTTCTTGGCAGTCTAGCCGGTGGTCTGATTGCAAGAACCAACAGTGTCTCAACTGGTTAAGCAAAATTTCACATGTCTTGGAGCTGCAATGGTTTGTTTACACTTGGACAGAGAGCTGAAGGAGTGTAATTGCAGATGTAAAGAACTCGTTTTCTATCAGCAAACCCAGTCCGGTGTGTGTGTTTATGCTGTACAATGACCAGATATGTTCATGCATAAAATATTAATTCTGCTTGTTTCACTCCAACTAAAGTTAAATTAAGTAAGAATGAAAATACAGATCTTATGGTGTGGTGTTTTTGCTGTTGCTTGTTAAATGGCGATGCCTCAGTCAGGCAATCTATGCATCTTTCAACATCACACCTACGCTGTGTGGGAGTGAAAGGAAGATTGACATATACTGATCATCATGGTGAATAATATGCTGAGGTGGTGAAAGGAGGTCATAGGAAGAAAGAGAGACCCAGTGTAAAGAACAGAGATGCAGAGAAAGTAAGAGAGCAGGGCCGTGTGAGCAGTTGCCAAGGAATCCATGTCTCATTGCAACTATCTACAGTGACATCTGCCACCAAGTCTCCAAGTAACTGCTCGCCAGTCCCGAAGCACCTTGCAAATTCACAATTAATGTCCACTGATGCAGTTAGCTTAAAGGCCTCATCAGACAAGGTAGGAGGGACAAAACGGAGAGGACGAGAGTGAAGAAGAAGAGAGACGGCAACGTGCAACAAAATAGGGATAATTGCACCTATCAGTCCCAGAGTTGGTGTTAGGCCCAGGGTCATTAATTCCACTGCCTGTGACTGAGCTCGGCAGTGCCTCTGTTCCTCAGTCTACCCCACTCACCAATTTAATTATGACTCTTAATTGTGAAGCCTCTGTGGAAGGCCCCAGCCATAATGCATTCTAATGAATGCGACAGATGTTGTTCTGTTATGCCATCTCTTGAGCAATTAGTCTTATGGCGCCTGCGCCGCTTTCCCGTCCAACTGCTTCTCTTTTTATATTTCACCTGTAAATAAACACCTGCTCCATCCCACGGCACGCACTCTGGCACACGTACACACACCCCGGTCGTCAGACCCACAAATTAACTTTCACACTTCGGCAGATTACAAAGGGCCATGAAGGGCCCTCATTAAAATCAATTTATCTCATATGAATAGCATCAGTTTACTTGACATCACATGGCGGTTGTGTGGGGCAGATTGTACAGAGGGCTTGGGTTTACTGTGACAGTTGTTTTTGTTTTTTGTTCTTTTTGATTTGTCTTACCTGAGAAGATGCAGCAGCTCCACAAACAACGCTCACCTGGGGGCTTGCCTGTTGATTAGCGCTGTATTTTCTTTGTAATTTATAATGATCTCCGAAATAAGTGATTAAATTAGACTGCGGTCTTCTGTGGGCATTTTGAAGATCCAAACAATCTCTGTTTACAAGATCATCTTTAATTTGCTTGGTTAGCCCTTCTGAGTTCTTTCTTTTCATATACTGGCATATACAATATGAACACTCGCAAGAGTCATCAAGTTGAAAGTTTGTTTACCCAACACTAATTAAAGCAAGATGTTTCACAGACAAAAGAAATCAATTGAATTGAAGATCAAGGTCATATCTATCTACATCAAATGTTGGTTAGGTTGGTAAATGCATTTTTTTATTTTATTTTATTTTTTTGGACATCTCATGATTCTCGTGGGACTTTTTGATGTGAACACTGATAAGTTTACACGCTTTGTTGTAGTGCGCTGATAAAAAGATTTCAAAGGCTATGCTATAATTAGAGTTATACACTGCACGTAGGTCATGGTGCACAAGCGCTAAAAACACAGGTAAGAAATCCATGAAAAGGAGAAGCACTGATCAGTGATTTCACATCAGAGAGAAATAGCAGACACATGCAGGTGTAGACAAACAATGCATTCTTCTTACTTTGGTGGTTTTGACTTTGTTGCCGGTGCTGCAGGACCAACCGGTCAGGTCAGGAAGGACCTTACACTCTTCCCCATCCATACATGGCTGCATTTGACACCACCACTTCTGGGCTACAATGGACGCTGGAGTAGTGAACGGATGTTCAGAGAGAAAATTAAAGAGGGTGGGTTAGTAAACGGATTATATGACATGAGGACCAAAAGGTTGGAATAACGCAAAATTTACAACACCAACGTGACCACCACACAATAACTAACACTGGTAACTGGAAACCATCAGAACCGTGGACAGCACTCTCTCACCCACACTGTGAATTAAAATTATTGTTTTTGGTTTTTTTTGATTATTCATAAGTAGAATGAGAAGAGTAGAGAAGTTCTGCTGATGTTCACTTGTTTGTTTGGTTTTTTTTCGCTCCTTGTGCAGATGTGTGAATTTGCATGAGGAGCTGACAGTCACTTCCTGTAATTCAAATGAAATTTCTGCTTATCATTTAATTGCCTTTTGTTACATGCAAAATCAGCAAAACACATTAAGTGAACTGAACCGGCATTATTCATATTGCATAAGAGCAAGGGAGAAATAGGATTATGAAGAATAAATGCTATCAATAAAAAAAGGCTCTTCTGTTTTTTTTTTAAGACAACACGTTAATTCTGAGCTGCTGTATGATTTTTGCAGGTCCAAAAGAGCTCTTTGTGATAAAGGAAACAATTAGCAGCCCTGTTTTATTTAACCAATTGCAATAACTTTTATTCTATTCAAACTAAGAAAAACTTGGATGGCAGGGGTGCATACAGGATCACAAAAAACAAAACACTCGTGAGGGTTTTATATTTTGTTATCATCTTATTAAACAATTACGGCGTTGGGTTCTTTGTTAGCAACTCCTGGATCTGTTGCAAAGCTGCTTTTCTGTGTTTCAGTCAACAACGATTAATGCGCCCATCTTCTGTTATTTTGTTCACGGGTGAAAACTGTTCCAGTTCAGGTAAAACACTTTCCCACCGTCATTCTAGCTGTGGTTTGATACCTTTATGTGTATGTATGTGATCTGACATATTCACTTAGTTCCAATGCCATGGTTCCAATGCTTTCTCATGCATGTGAACAATAACTACACAAGGATTTAGATGAGCAAGCCTGAAGAGTCGACCTGAGTGTACAGAGGACATGGTCAATGCCGCACATTCGCTCATATTTGACTGCACTCTATGTTTTTGTAAATGTTATGTTATCATAGCTTTGCAAGCATGTCCTCACATGACTGTAAATGTACCTGATTTTGTAAATATGGTCTCAGCCTACTGGATCCTGTTGCACAGGTAGGAAAGTGGATGCAGTCTGGGCTGCGCTGTAGTTTATCTGGTATTAAAAGCTAAAGTTTTCTCCGTCTTAGCAGCTGATACTCAAATCTCACAGATCATTTGACCCACCTTCTAGACAAGAGACAGTCTGACAGCTGAGAATAACTCAGTCCCCACTCTCCTAACTCATCATCTGTCCATCCTTTAGTCTCAAAGGTGGATGCAGCAAGAAAAAAAAAGAATCCCATCTCCCCAACTTCATCATCATTAAGCTCCAGGACTGATGGTGTTTAAAACGAAATGTTTTCATATCTGTTGTTTCCAACAAAGGAATGAGATAAGCTGGTATTGTGAGGAAAATGGACTTTCAACTGCATAATGCAAAGGAACATGGGCCAATTCTCTCAAGCGTACTGGGAGAAGAAAACAGTGCCACTAAGAGAAAGAGGGAGAGGAGGGTGGAAGGGAGACAAGGCTAAATAATAGCTGTTCACCAAGAAAACATCTTTGTAGTGAGGAAATGAGCAGTGAGGGGAACTCGGGGAGGCAGAGTGAAGGGTGCAAAGGAAAGAGGCTGTTTGAGGATGACTATCACTGAGTGTAGTGGTGAAAGCAGCAGATTAAACAAAGAAAACACAGCAAAGGAGAGTAACAAATTGAGGCAGAGTGGAAATAGGCGAGAAGCAGAAAGCTAACTTGAAGTTGCCCAGTCAACACAAAAAAAAACTCTTGCCGCTATGATGAGGCGTAATGTTGAACACACTGTTATGATACATGAGCTCAGTGGCAGTAAGCGGTTCTAAAAACCAATGGCTGTGTAATGATTGTTAATGTGGCCATTACAGTGTCAACGACAGTGCTTTGTACTGCTAGAGTGTTATATAGAGCTACAAGGCATGGCCTTTGAGTGCTATTACGGAGTTAGTGTTTATTGCACCTTATCTCATGCTATTACTAGGAGGGTGGGGCGTGACACATAAGAACCTGCCTGTCAAGTGAGAAAATGGACAAGAGTTTGTACGTGGCCTGTGATGTCATGGATAATTCAAGTACTGGACGGCATTCAGACAGAGATCTCAACGGGTCAATGGTAAAAAGATTACAGTGATGCTGTGCACCGGTTAGTTCTGAAATTATCACCACTGGGGCCATACTTTTCCTTCCCCTACTGATGGAGGACGTTTACAGGCCTGTAGGAAGCTTTTAAGCTGTGCAACGGTTTGAGTGACTGAAATTCAATATTTACATTTAGAAGATTGAGATAGTCATCTTGAGTAGTTTACTAATCCGTCTATATTAACACTACTGACACTCGTGAGACTCTACAGTAAATATGAAACCACAGACAGCCGCCAGCTAGCTTAACTTAGCACACAGACTACAAACAGGCTTAAACAGCACCTGTCTAAAACTAAGCGACTCCATCCACCATCACTATCAAAACTCTTGAACTGAATGTCATATTTGATACAGCTTTGCCCTTTGTGTACAAAAACCAAGAAAAAACAAAGCGAATAAGCAATACATGATGGATTTATGGAAGACTGTGTGCTGTCTTAAGCCTCAGTCATACAGGGCTAGAGACCTGTCAGCGACCATCTGGCAACCACCAGGAAAAATGTGTATTCCCCTAAGGGTAGTCAATAGTACATGATGGCTGCTGGTATTCACTTTGAAATCAAATACTAAAACCCCAGACAGTTGTCAGTGCTGACATTTACTAATGTGAAATTGTTGACACAAACTGGTGGAAGAGGTGTATATGGTGCTGAACTGAAAAGCTCCCTGCAACTGCTATTGTCGCCCAGTAGTTTGCATGGAAGATGCCGACTTGTCTGCAGACACAAACTACTCACTAAGCATTGGAGAATGTTTGCCTTCAAAGAAAATCCGCGCCTTCTGAAACGTGCTGGTTGCAGCAGTAAGGACATTTTTTACTTTCAAGACAAATGGCCTCCGTTTCCAGTTTGCATCACACAGTTTCTTTTTAGCTCAGAGAGTAATTGGCAAGTGTTTGCAGACAAGTTGGCATCTTCCATGCAAGCTACAGACAACAAAGGTGGGAATCGGCTGCCATCCAAAGCATTTGCATAGGGCTTTTCAGTGCAGCACCATCTTCATCTTTGTGATCCATTTCATACTAGTGACTGGCAGGAAAACTTGAAGAAATGATCCACAACTAGTCAGGGATTGCACATTTTCCCCTGATGATCGGTGGCTAACAGATGGTTGCCAACAGGTCTCTCGGCCTGTGTGACTGAGGCCTGAGACATAGCGGGCACATAAGGGTATCAGAAAGGACATCTGTGGCGACTCCACAGGAAATAAGGGAACAACAGAAAGTACCTACTGACTGCTGCTTCACACCACATGATTCGTGAGTCGTGTAAAACAGTTGTTCTTTGGTCTCAGTTATGGTGTCTCTTACAAAAAAACAAAATAAAGTGGAAAAACAATCATCAGCTGAGTTGCTTTTAAAATTACTAGGCTAATGTGACAATGACGACTGTAATTTTTTCACAATAATGTTCAACGAGTACATGTGAAAATGAATCACTGCAAGTTCGTCAAACAAAAAGCCATTTTTTCGGGGAAAATGCGTTTAACACATGAACTCCCCTTAGCCTATGTACTCTAATTGCATCAGTCTCATTAAGACTCTACATTTATATTCACAAAAGGTGCCCATGCTAATTAAAAAAAGGTTTGCAGCTCAGGCATACATTTCATCACAGTTACTCGCAGTCGTTATAGAAGCTCCACTCAGAATGTCTTTTAAGTTCTTCTGCAAACTTTTAGCATGGGATCAGTTGAGGGCAAATGTCTAGACAGGGCTTTGTTTAAGGCCCAGGTGATTAGGCAACAGAAGGGACTGGAGCTACAGTATGTTATTCCCCTGGCTCTTATAGAGTCTCCTGGGTTGTCTAAATAAGGTCTGCGGATGTTTTATGCTACGAGGATGCCTGCAGCTTTTGCTCGCCTGCTACTGATCACAACATGTCAATCTAGCACACACCTGGTAAATGTCACTCAGCATTCTGCCAGCTGCAGCTTCGCTTTTTTCATTTTTGTGTGTGCAAACAAGCATGTCAGCTGTATGAGCATTCATCCCAGTGCCTCCTCTGTTCATGCCTTCCTCTGCCACCGCTTGCATTGATATTGTAATGTTTGTGACATCAAGTGGACAAAGTTGAAATTGCAGGTCTCCTTCTCCACTGCGTAAAAGAAAAAAGATGTTTTGTTCACATTCCTGTGGCCCAATGTTGCTCAGTTATTGTATGCAATACCTTGATTCTTGCCAATTAGCACTTCAAGAATGTGTGCTGTGCTCCAGCTTAGCAGGTAAATTAATAAGTTCTGACTGACAAAAACCTCCACCTCCATTCACCTCGATGCCAAAAATATAAACCAGATTTATAACACTGGATTAATTTCTAATTTTTTCCATGTCAACAAAATTGATATCTCAAAAGACAAAAAAATTGTTATGCTTAATCTAAATCATTCTCTTTCTCTCTCCTCCAGTTTGAGGCACACCATGACGTTCCTGTGCCAAATGAGAGATATAACCTCGCCAGCAATCCTGGGTCTACCCCGGGGCCTCCTCACAGTCGGACATGCCCAAAATACCCCAATCAGCGTGCTGGTCAGACACCTCAACTTCAATGTTAAGAAGTAGCTCCACTCAGGGCCCACCCTCTAAGGCTGAGATATGGTAATGAATATAGTTTAGTCTAGCTATATTATAGTATCTTTACTCTCGCTCAGATTATTCATTAGTCTCATGATCAATGTTCCCTCTAATTTTTCATGTGTCTGAGCAAACACACAAACTCCCTGAGCGGTCCCTTGGACCACTGTGAGCAACATTGGACATGTGCAGTGCGGTCATGCCAGCATCGAATCCATCCAAGCTACATGGTTTATTAAAATAATCATATTACAGCATTTACATTTATGTTAGAATACTTTTAATTAAGTTCTTTAGCACACTTACAATGAAAATTATATTAAAAAAAATCTTGTTCATGACCTGTGTAGTATGTTAACTCTACTGGAAGTAAAAATAACTTGAACTCCTTTCTATAAAGCTCTGACTTGTATTACGAGTATGAGTCTGTGGTCTGGGAGAGAGTCCTGTAACTCTCTGTCTGCAAAATACAGTATATAATCACCAATGTTGGGCAATTAAGTATATAGTTACGTCTTCAAAAAAGTTATTGAGTTTTGCAAACATCGTTTTTTGCAGCTATTTACCTAAAAATGTGTTTTTTTTTAAAGAAACATTTCAAACTATTTACAGAACAATCAGGTGTTCTGCATCATATTTGATGCCACACAAATTATTTGTGTCACTCCAAAAAATAATTTCTGTCCACTATAAGATAAAGGAGAATATCACAAGCCTGATACCTGCAGGCCTGACAGCAGGAGATGTATCAGTCCTGTAACACCTGTAACGTTCAGCAGTCGCCTCATTTTTCTGACACCCACAAC
>VUQR01001926.1:21511-50971 GCA_015108515.1 Hemichromis elongatus | reverse complement strand
ACCATGTGACTGTGACATTAAATATATATATATATATATATATACACACACTGTAAAGCACCGCCAGGTATAGAGCCCCCGATATCCTCCTATTTTGTTGAAATTAGAGGAGCAGCTCCAGCACAGACTGGACCAAAGCTTAGGCTTCAGACTACTCTAAATGGGCAGTCTAGGCATGTTTCTTTCCACTCTTGGCTCTGTCTGACATCAGTGAGAGAGGATATCCCTAAGAAGGTCATTTCAGCTTCATAGCGTGAGCTGTGAGCACAGCTCCTCTCACCCTCTTGTTGTACATACCAGCCAATCAGAAAAGGGCTGGATGAAGGCATTGGTATATCATGCAAAGCTACTTTAAAAGTGTTGGAAATTTGAAAATGAGTATAAAATCAGTTTCTGTGGGCATTTCCATACACAGTATTAACTGAGTATGGTTGAACTGTGACCTTTTTAACTAAGCAACATTTTTTTGGTAGCATCTCTTTCTGCTTGAGGCTAGCAAAACTCGTAAGATTTTACCGAAGTCATATCAGCTGTGTGCACATGTTTAAAAACCTCATGCTTCTGAAAACAACAAAAATAAAATCAATAACACTGCCATCCAGAAAGGACCAGGAGTAGACTGGAAGCAAAGCTCCTTTTAATTTTATATGCAACTACAAATCTTACTCAGGCAAACACCCATGGGAAGGAAACAAGGATATAAACTTTAGGTCTCCAAACAAGCAAGGAAAAGAAATCAAGCACTCATTTCATCCTTCTATATTCTGCTTCTCTCACAGTGCCACCAATGTATGCTGGTGTTTGTACCTTTTCTTCCTGAAGCATATAGATGCACCAATACTGACAGTGTCTGCTAGAAGGTGCTGTGTTTATGGTGTATTAATGTGGTTTCAGCATTCAGTACACTCAGTTTCTGAGTAGAAAGTACTTCCTGTAGAGACGTTGCAATAACTGCTTTTTAGATGCAGTTAAATTCTGAAGACATGACTTGTTTCTCTGTTCGGTACCAAAACAGCCCAAAAGTACCTGGATATTTTGTGACAGACAGCCAAGATCTGGAATGCAAAGACGTTCAGAGAAATTCTGAATGAAAGGGGAAAAAAACACTGAAAGACCACAAAGCCTGTCCTGTGTCCCCTCTCCCTCGCTGCTGATGGCTGCCCCTCCCTGAGCCTGGTTCTGCTGGAGGTTTCTTCCTTTAAAACAGAGATTTTGCTTTCCACTGTCACCAAAGTGAATAGGGATAAAACCATACACACTTATGACTTTCAATCCCTTCAATTCCACTGACTATAGCAACTTTAGCAACCTAAGCCATGTGAATGCTCTCTATATGATTTAGAAGAAATGCCCCCTGACTGTGTGGTGGCTGGGCAATCTGAGTAAGAATGCACTCACCAAAATGAGCTTAATTAACACTTCTCTGATAGAATGCTAAGTGCAATTAGCCTTTATTAATCCATAAACAAAGACCACATTTTGCAAACTGTGTGACTAATTTAAAGGAACATAATGCAACTGATTGAATGTATTTTTAAATATATATATAAAAAAACATCAAAAGGAAAAAAGTCTAAAAAATCAATATTTTTTCAAAAAAACGTTATATGAGCATTTTTTTCTATATCCAGACACTGTTTTTAAGTTTGCACATTTCAAAACCACCTGCTTTCAAGTCATCATGAATATGTATTTGGGTGTTTGAGGGCATGTTTGTGTGTCTGTGTGCAAACCTCCCAGTGTGCGTGCAAAGCGTGTGTGTGTGTGTTTGTGGACTAAGAAGGTTTTCATTGGAGCTTAACTGTGACAGTCTTGTCTCCATTCTGTTGGCAGATCAATAACATAGTCGCAGATGACTGTGCTGTTACTGGGAGCCAGTTAGCACGCGCGTGCACACACACACACACACACACACACCCTCACCCACAGCCGTGTGTGACAGACAGAGCCCGTCTGTGACGGTGGAGGATATTAGTCTTATTACGAGTGTCTGGGTCTCTGAGTGAGTCATGCAAACTCTCTGTGTTTGCAAGGCGGCAGGTTAAAAGGGCTTAACATGAGAACACCACCACCACCCACCTCCAGCATGTCTCGCCTCCTGGCTCATCTTGTTATTCCCTCACCCCCCTCTGTTTCCTTGGTCCCCCTCCTCTACTACTTTGCATCCAAGCTGGCTCCTCTTTTCCTTCTCTGTCCTCTTTACAACCCTTTGTCCTCTTTTTTTCTGTCTTTACCTATAAAGCTCCCGTTTTGCTTCAGAAAGCCAGACTGCCTCCATCTTCAAGCTTGTAACTGATTCTTCTAGTTCCCGTGCTTATTTGAATAACAAAGCTGATATTTATGCCTCCCTAAATGACAAACAGCAAAAATTTCAAAAAATATTGAAACGAAGATCTCTGTTACATGACAGAAAGGGCCAGAGCAGCACATGTCCAAAAAGCACATTAACATTCAGCAAACACAACATAAAATGCAGTAAATACAACATGATGTACAGATAGACAATTATTTCCCACAACATCTGTGAGCATGTTTATAGATGAGAGAGGTGAATTGTTGCTTTCTCAATTAATATAAAAATAAAGTGGTCTTAAAATGGAACCCTGTGGGACACCTTAAACTAGTTTATGAAAATTAGACTTATCTAAGACTAATCTACAAGATTAAAAAGACGGTTTAAAGAAATGGAAACAGTAACACCCTAAACTTAGTGTCAAATATTTGAACTATTTGATCCGATGATTTAAAATGTGATCAAATTGCACCGTGCAGTTTAGCACAGGAAGAATGTCCTGAGTTCCTCCTTCTGGTCCGGGCAGAGGTTAGGATGAAGATTCTAAACTAACCGTGTCATTGTGAGGGTAAATTGTTGTCTGTCTCGCCAGCTTAGCCCTGCAACAGAATGACAGCAAGTGTGACCATCTCTATAAATGCCTTTTATAGAAGTTCTGGGAGTTTGTTGTGTTAACGCAATCTCCCAAAAATCCCAGGAGTGGATGTCCTCATAAATTCAGAGGAATTACAAAAAGTACAAGTACATCTCAGGTACATCTCACTCTACAGGTGTCATTTAGCACGTTAAAGGTTAAAGTTCATGAAAGCACAATTTAAAAGAAAAACTGAACAAGTATGTCATGTTTGGACAAAAACAAACACTTCATACCAGCTGTCAAGCACAGCGATAGATGGCTGAGAAGTTATGCTTGTTTTCCAGCCACAAAACGTGAAGACTTCAGTCAACATAGATACTGAATCAATCATGAACTCTGCATACCAAAGTCCTCTACAGGAAAAATATGAAGCCTAAAAACTAAAGCTCGTTCCAAACTGGATCATTCCTTATATAACAATGATTCTGGGCACACTAATAAATCTACAACACAATGAATAAAAACGAACAGAATCAAAGGGTTTCAGTTGCTTAGTCAAAGTCCAGAATTCACTCCGATTGTGGGCGGGACCTTTAGAGAACTGTGCATGAAGTGGACCAAAAGTCCGACAGAAAACTGATTGGTTTTACAAGCTACTGAGTACTGCAGTTACTGCAAGTAACAAAACAAGATGCACTGGTGTAAGAAATCATCTAAGAAATAAGTCCTGAGGTCATGACTTGGCTTAAGCTAAAGTCTGAGAGCCTCTGTTGTGATGCCTACAGGAACAAACCTTGTTAAGTATGGGGCTCAGTCATGGTTAATAACTCATGCGTCTTTCCCCCGTGTCAAGGTTTGTGATTCTATTGCATCATCTTTGCTCCCACGATCAAAGAATGATGTCATCTAAACCTAAACACTGTGTCTTGGGACATTTGCTGACCTGTTATTGTTTGGTATGACTTTAAAGACCACTTAACAATAAAAAATAACTGTCCCTGTTGCCACAGTGTCCAAAACTGTATTGAGTTATAGCGAGATAAAAGCTTATGTTGCATTCAATATGCACACATTTCAAACCAACTTCAATATTCCTTCCATTTCCTCCTACCGTCTATCCATCCATCATATCAAGAGGGAGAGCCCTCGATAGATCACACCCTGATGACCTTCTCCTTCCTCCCTTTTCTCCTCCCCTTCCCTCTACAGTCACTACATCAGATCAATATGTAGAGTTCAGCATGGATCACACCGAACGTTAGTGTTTAAAATGTAACCAGCACCACTCCTTCCCATTTCTTCTGCCTCCCAGATCGATAGCAAGAACGCCGAGATGAATTCACCGCTGTCATCATCATGTAGTCAGTCTCGTCTGGATCAATAAAGGTTTGAGAAATTAAAATCCTCATCACCTACATCATCATCATCATCATCAAGTCTGTCAACGATATAATTGTCAATATATTACCATATTTCTGAGCGGAAACAAGCATGGATATGAATATAAATCGAGATGGTGTAAAAAGCAGGAGATGAAGTGTTGAATGCACTGACATAATTCAGTATCAAAGCTTTCTGTTAAAGAAATAAAGAAAGATGTTCACCACTCAGTTTTTACACACAGATTTCTTTAAAAATTTAATAAAAACTTTTAGAATAAGGCTAAACTTTTGAAAGTACCAAAGATTTTAGGTGTGCTGTGCTCAGCAGCAGCACGGTGGCTAGGTGGTTAGCACTGCTGCCACACAGCAAGAAGGTCCTGAGTTCAATTCCATCATCAGGCAGGGGGCTTTCTGTGTGGAGTTTGCATGCTCTCCCCGTGTTTGTGTGGGTTCCCTCTGGGTACTCTGGCTTCCTCCCACAGTCCAAAGACATGCACTTTGTAGGGATAGGTTTTTTGAAAAATCTAAATTGCCCACAGGTGTGAATGTGAGTGCGAATGACTGTCTGTCCCTGTGTGTTAGCCCTGTGACATACTGGCGACTTGTCCAGGGTGTACCCCTCCTCTCGCCCTATGACAGCTGGGATAGGCTCCAGCACCCCCTGCGACCCTGAAAAGCGGAAGCGGATGGATGCTTTTAGGGAGTCTGACTGAGAGGCGGTGGCCTTTAACTAAAACTCTGTCTGAATCTCACTGACAGGATATCCACTCGGAGCGGTGGCATTTAGAGAACAGCCTGTAAAGGAGCCTGAGATGTCTGTACAAATGAAGAAAAAGTTACAAAATAAAACTTGGAGTAAAAGGAAGTAATTTTATTATTCAGTCTTTTTTTTTTCAAACACAATATGGTGTTGGTAAGTCAAAATGGCAAAAGTGTTAGCTCCAAGCCATTTAGCTTTGTTTTTATACCAAACACATTTTCAGCTTCAGCCTGTGTACAGCTGCTGCAAGCCGCTTTGCAACCTGCCTCCCCCAGCTCTTTAATGTTATTCAAGCAATTTCTTACTCATATAGGTAGACTGTGATGCCTGCTCCATTCTGTGAAGGGGTCTTGCCACTGCTTTCCTTTTCTTTTAGTTTTCCATGTATATCCATGAAAGGGTGAGGAGGTCACAGAACAACCATACCAGCAAGTATAAATGACTGTAGATGGAATCACAATCCTACTTTGACTGAAGTGATCCTGCCAGATCTACAGTTTTACCCAATGAACTTTAGTAATGGTTCAGTGCAACTGAACTATGGATGTTTTGACTATATTATAAGACTGTATTAAAATTTATATTAGAAATAGTGCATGCTTAAATTGACTTAGAAAGAAAATCCTGTCAGTCAGTCTGCTCGCATTTGAATGTGTGTTTAAAGCACTTTGGATAATAGCTCCATATAAATGCAGCCATTTTCCATTTATTCTGATCATTATGTAAGAGGTGCAGCAGCCCCGCACAAAAGCCAAATAGCTATCAATAACATGTAATGTAACCATATGTGCTTTTAAAAAAAGAGAAAATAAAATAATAAAATGCCCAACCCAGTTCATCTGTGTGCTAAGTATTATAACAAAAATACTGGTTTTAATATTCCCTGGAGCTTTGTGAATGTAATTTGTAACAAGAATACATTACAGTGGGTGCGAGCTGCTGAAAGCTACAGAGTCTAAGAAGCCTCATTGTGCTATTTGTAAAAATGTCTAATTTCTCCATATTCTGCACTGATGCAAAGATGACAAGCTCTCCATGAAGCACAATGTGTTTATAATTACAGCAGGAAGCTGCGGTTACAACAGGAACTCCTTGTCATGGCAAAGCTGCGTTTACAGCAGAGTCTGCAGACTGGCTCTTTTCCCCTCATCCTTCTAAGTGTGTCACCTTCTTCTCTCTTTATCACTTTTTTTCGCCTGATCATCTGTCCCCAAAATCCTTTTAATGCTTCACAAATCCAACTGGCAATGATCTGAAAGTACGAAAGCACATAGTTATATCTGTAGCTCAACTGTAGCAGTGGTGCCTACAGCGCTGTGTGACAATGAAAAAGACATTAACTCTGCTTCTTAAGTACACGCAGCAACTACAGTATACATCTGTTCTGACTCAGCCTCAGTAAAGTGCAGACTTTCCATGACTCTGAAAACATAATATGTGCAAAATCAGTGGCAAATGAATGACCTAATTAATAAATGCATGTGACTATGTAAGGGCAGACTACACATGCATATATAGAGTTGAATATCTGGGTGCATATAGCTATTACTGTTTGGACAGTCTGAATAAATAAATCAATACACAAGAGCAGGCAGCAGAATTTGAATACAAATTTCAACCACGCTGTATGTCCAGTACTGATGAATCACTGATGATTCAAAATACTACAGGCTACAAATATTTAAAAAAAGGAAAATAAATTATTATTTCACCCTCACATCTGATTGCTAGATAGGAACCATGTTCAGAAAGGCTGACAGAAAAACAGACTGCAGTCACTGACAGGTATAAGCAGAATAACAGCTTTTAGTGCCATGCAGCGTCAAATCTGTTCCCCATTCGTTTTTTCTTCTTACCTAGCGTAAGTCCAACCAATCTAAGCTAACCCAAGCTTACGTACCATACAGTCACACCCCTCAAGTCTCAATCCAAGGATTCTGACCGTCATCACTGTGCTCTTTTAAAATCGGATGCATCTGAATGAATTACACTGCATGCTCGTTACAACAGACATCTCATATACAGGCGAGGCCTGCTTTATTGTCCTTTTGGCTCTAATGTGGACCATAACCTACAAAATATCAGGTTGTATTTGTTAAAATTTAAACATAGCATTTGACGCCATTAACTGAGATCATGGATTAATCTTGCTGGGCATTAGAAAAAAATGCTGTTTTTTTCCTTCATTTTTAGACGTGGAAGCCATGTCCATCTTTTATATACAGTAAATATCAGAGCACTAAATACAGCCTGGCATCTCAGCCTGCCTCCGCTGTCTCTTTCTGCTTCCTCTTGATGAGCTCTTTTGATGTCGAAAAGATGCATTTCTTTCACACAGTTAGCATATCAAAGCAAACCAAATAACAGTTTACTCAGTAAATCCATGTTGTGCAACAGCCAGAGGTGACTCCAGGACTTGAAAGTTTACTATGGTAACTAGACTGTGAGGAAAAAAAATCAAACAGGCACTCTGGGTATTAATTGCCACCTGGTTCCGTCCAAGCTGTGAGTAATGGGGATGTGTCTTTCTGTGATATGATCTGTTCGTGATGCGATAAGGCCTGTTTGTTTTATTATTGTTTGTTCGAATTTGCTTTTGACTCTAAATGCACCTCATTTGTTTGATTTTAGTTTGGTTTTACCACAATTTGGTTCCGGTCAGCTCAATTTTCAACACTTCTCGGAGTCACTTAGTCTGACTAATGACCAGAGAAATTCTGCAGCTTTCCATCACTGTACAGAGCTAATGCATTTCTACTCTTAAAATGATTTAATAGCTCGCTGTAGCTTTAATAAACTCTGATTTGCCAGTAGAACTATTAAGCAGAGGCTGTTTGATAAGAACAACCATCTATTATAGCTGTTATTTATGTAGTTTCAGCTTTCAGGCTTCCAAATGAAACCTGTGTGTAGGCCTCCTTGCTTGACAAGGCTGATATTTACTCTTAGACTTTCTGTAATGCTCTGTATAGCAGAAGTCCATTCTTCCGATTACCTAAAAGAGGAAAGTCTTTTTCCCTCCTTCAGGTCTATTAGGGAGGTTTCCTAGAAATCGGTTTTTGAATGTAATAAAAACAGGCAGTAGCTGTTAGTGAAGCCTCTCCTCTTTGCAAACATCTCTGTTAGTGGATTTGTGCTGAGGGAGAGAGAGTCACATTGCTGTGAGTCTAAGCTGGCAGAGCCTTGACAGCTTCTGGGTAATGGGCGCTTGCTGGGCTCGCTAGACAGGTCACATTTTCCCACCAGACGAGTGACAGTGGGTCTCACTGGGTGCTCAGGTTACAGCCAATTCTTACACATGCGCACGCACACACACATACGCACAAAGACGAACACACACATATGCGACAATACATGCAGTTACCATTTAGCAGCCAAAAAAAGCAAGTGGCCGTGCATGTGATCACCTGACAAATGTCCCAAATGGAAACAGCCAAAAGAGGAAGGCAAGTAGCCTGACATGGGATGCGGCGATTCATACTGGTGCCACCAGAGAGCAGATATCTGTAGCTACTGAGGGTGTTCTCGCTGTCATAGGTCCACTTTAGATAGAAGGATGGTAGCCAGGGAACAGTTAGGGAGTACGCTGTCGGAGGTGTACCTAGGCTAGAGTTTGTCCTACTTTGCTATATTTCATGTTACGAGCTAAAACATTGTTGAGATTATGTAGCGGAGTAAGAAACGAGTCAAGCAGCCAGTCCGGTGTTGGTTTTAAAATGCACAAACACTAGGTCCTAAGCTAGTCCAGATCTGGCCGGTGACTTGGTTTTCATTTTGTGCAACCAAGACAAAGTGAAAACAGCTACAGGACACAAAATAATAACACTGAAATCTACTGCTTGAGCAACAAAGCGCTGTGTGTGTAGATCAGAAAGACAGCTGACAGTATGTGTAGGTTCTCAGTCATCCAGGACATGTTAGTCTTGAGGGCTTGAAAAGACAGTTACTGGACTTATTTAGGTCTGTGAAGATATTTCACCTTCAATCCTTCTTCAGTCCTGAAGCAACTGATGGAGGGTCCCGGGGAATTAATCTGCACTGAGGGTTAAATACACACCTAAAGAAGTTCAGCCGCCTTCTTTCCAAGCCCTCAAGACAGCTGACAGGTTGAAAAGGGCTTGAAGAGATGATGAGCGAAATGTAGACGGAACTAAAAAAAATATGGACGGACATAAACTGACATCAAAAACAGAGCTCAGAAGAGAAGAGATGACAAAATTGAATGGGAGAGAAAAAAAACATAATAGCAAGAGAAGCTTAAGAACCAGTAGAGCAGCCATAGCAAAAAATACTGGTGAAAAACAGTGACTAAAGATAACAGTATATTTTTAAGTGCTGTGTATTCAGTACTGAATATCTGAAACCAGAATCGCTTTGAACGCTTCTCCTGATTAGTTTTACCTCCATCTGTGGTCAAAAGGCCTAGCTTTGCACAGACAAAAACACTGTCTCAGTTTGAGTAAAAGAGTAACACACACACACACAGACTGTGGATTTGTACTTTTTGAAGCGATAATGCAGCAGCATGTGTCGCACCAGACACCGTGACCTGTGGTGACTGATTAAGACCGGAAACAAAGGCAGAGCAGTAGAACTCATTAGCACCTCTGAACGTCTTTATCTTCTGCAACACAACAGAAGCAACAGGAGCCGATTCCTGAACGGCCAGCCCCCCACAGCCGTGTGGTCATTCTTAACACTCACTTTGATTTGAAGTTTTCTCTAGCGACTGTCTGCAGACAGGGAACTTCATCGTACCGTAGCCTCCTGTTGGACATATCAAAGCCAAACTTTCAAGACAAAGAGATTCAGGTGAAAGGACATCTGGCATGATCTACAAGATTAACAAAGAAATTTGTGACAAAAAACTTTATTAGGCTAGTACTAGTTAGATTTTTCTTTCAAAATGCGTTGCTAACACGGGGCATGCCCAAGAAAGGCCACGCTGAACACAGCCCCGTCCTCTATTGCTCTGCTGCTTTCTATCTTTCACCGCCATCAGCAAGATGTGTCTGAAAATTCTACACAGCTATTGTATTATCATTGGTCATATCATATCTGCTGTGCCTCAGTCTATAAACATGTGGTTTATCTGGGTGTAGAAACTAGAGCTGCTGCTGCAGCTTTGGGAAAGGATGGATTTGTCCAACAAACTAATAGAGAGAGAGGAGCTCCACACATCTTGATGATATTACAGATTAGCTGGCTTCAAATAGAATTATTCTATAAATAACATATTTTATTTTCCCTGTAATTAGTTTTTAAAAAAGCAAGAGAGGTAATTGAGTTGATCTTCGCTATTAGGATAATTAAGAGTTGAAAAGATACAAATAATCTAAAAAGTCTTAACAACTGTTTCTTTTTAATCCCTCTGATCATGAGGAAACTGTATAGCAGCAGGTTCTTGTCAGAGTTTGTAGAACTCTAACAAGCCTGAAAGTTAATACTTAGTATGACCACTTTAAAGCTTAAACTCTCTCAGGCAAGCTTTCCTGTTATTTCCTTGATTAGTCTTTAGGAATAGTTCTCCAGGCTTCTTAAAAGACATTCAAAGCTCTTATTTGGATGTTTTTGCCTTTTGTTCGATTCTCTGTAAAGATGATCCCACACTGCTTTAGTAATGTTGAAGTCTGGGCTCTGGGGAGGCCAATCCAGACTGATAGACAAACACACAGTGGAACTCTATCTAGGCTTGCTCTTAATGCATTGGCAGTGTGCTTGGGATCATTATCATGCTGAAAAATTACTACTTAGCCAATCAGATGCTTTCCAAATAGTACTACATTGTAAATCAAATCACTTTTTAGTACTGGCTAAAATGTTCAATATCCAAAGAAGAACTTCAAAAGTCCTATAGAAAGCACAGAGAGCTATTTCTCCAAACTAGTTTTTAAAAACACACAAAAAGGTCTGGTTTACGTGGAGCAAAGAATAAATTAATGAGGTGTAAATCAAGATTTCTGCACAACACTGATCATCTGTATTGAACACTTGTCACGCTTTGACACTACTTTTTATGCTATACAACTGAAAACTCTGACTAGCTAGCATGCAACATGTATAGTAAGAAAAGCTAAGGCTACATTCCCACTGCAGGCGAATGCGCATAAAATCCAATTTTTTTCACCCTGTGCGACCCATATCCGATCACGGTATGGCAGTGTGAACAGTACAAATCCGATGTTTTCAAATCCGATCTGGGTCACTTTCGTATGTGGTACTGAATCCGATACATATCCGATGTATGACTGCTGTTTGAACGGTCGTGTCGCATTAAATCTGTCTTTTACGTCACTGACACAAGACAGACGCCGATTATCATCGCCGGAGAAAACTAACGAGAAAGCATGGCGGCGGAAACTAGAGACGGAGCGAGTCAATGGACAGAAACTGAAGTTTTGGACTTGAGTAGCACACGGGGAGACAATTCTATTCAAGCTAAACTTTTAGGGTCGTATCGTAACCGGGCTGTGTTCGCCATTTTTACTTCCGTAAACAGAGCGCGTTGTGTGTAACGTCTTCTTTTGCGCATGCGGGCCGCTTTGAGGGCCGTGAAGGTTCACACTAGAGCTGTTTTGGTGTCACATTTTATTTGTAGTGTGAACAACCACACAGAAAAAATGGGATTTGATCAAAAAATCGGAACTGAGCATTAAGACCTGCAGTGTGAACGTAGCCTAATACTGTTGCTAATATATAATATTCGTTTGCTCCTTCACGGAGAAATTATTTCTATGCTGGGTGCAGCATAGTTACATATGCTACAGCATAATAACATATGCTAATTTGCCAAATGAGGCAAAGCAAACTGTGTCATGCTAAAGTTAATCTAGCTAAACAAAAAAGGAACAAATAGAAGAAAGAAACAAAAACGACAGCAAGAACTAACATTATGGATCAAAATGACAAACGATTAATGGCAAACGCTGCAACAGTTGGCATTTTTACGTCGTCTGCGCTGCTAAAGTTAAATTGAAGTTTGGCTTACGTACAGTTTCAGTGTGTTTCACCATGAATGCTACCAAGATGAATTCTTGCCCATGTATTGTAGCTCCCGATTATATTTTGACCCCTCTGTTCTCCAGGACAAGCAGTGATGAATAAAACTATTTGGAACAGCAGCAATACTAATGTTTCAGAGGTAATTGAACAATAAATCCAACACGCTTTAGGCACTACAAACCTCCAGCATATTGCCGTGCTGGACTTGTGTGTTTTGCCAAACCATTTGTCCATTTAGTAATTACCCCGCAAGTCAAACAAAGTGGATGGCCTATAAAATGGAAGACAGTGTAATCCGGACGACGCTCTGCCCCTCACTAAATAATAAACCCATCTAATCGAGTTTGTAATACTGCAGCATTTATACCATCTGCACGCGGCTGTGTGATGAAGTGGAAGACACGTCTTTCCGGACTCTGCACCTTTTCCCATCCCGTGTTCAAACGCGGGCCCTGAACGCGGCCCTGTGACAGCGTCGAAGAGCTATATGTATACATCGGTTAATTAGACTCGTGAATTAGTCGGTTTTAGACCATCTTCCTGCTCTTTGTTGGTCCACCCCTTAAATTGAAATGAGAATTACAATACAGGCAGATGAGTAATTAGTCTGAGCCGGACGGAATCCCCACTCGCTTAACGGAATCAAAGAGAAGAAAAGATGATGGATTGTGCGCGTCTATTTATGTGTGTGTGTGGGAGAGGGAGTGAGAAAGAGAAATGAAGACGGAGGCTTTAATCGTGTTCCACTGTCCTGAGAGGAGGGCTAAGTGTATTATCACTTTTGTGTCGGCAGTGCAGTTTTCACGTTGGGACCAGTATGGAATGTGTAGAATGTGTTCTTCAGGCTCAGAGCAGATATGAGGCTGGAGTCTAAACTCAATCAGAGGCAGATAATATAACGGCGCTTTATGTTTTTCACTCATGTTATCAAAAATATATATAAATAAATAAAGGAACAAGACGGCCCCGCACAGCACAGTGAACCCCGGTGACAGCGGAACATCCTTTTAAAAGACCAAAATGAATAATGCTGCAAAATTATTTTGCCGTCTCGAGTGCGGTGAAGACATATTAAAAATATCAAGTTTATAAGGGTTGCAAAATTCGTTATACTCGAGCGTCCATTATAATGCCTTTGATCGTTAGTCAGGTCACATAATCACATCACATCTACATTACCTCTCTTGAAATCATGTGTCAATTTGGCATTAGATTTCTTTCAAATTCAAATCCTTCCAGGGAAATGAGATCGTTTCTCACACATAACTCTCAGCATCAAGGCACAGCGAGTAGTTAATGTGCAGTTAAAAGCTTCAGGAATGCAACTCGAGCCCGCTAATAAACGTTAAGCCTGCCAGTAAGGTTTTGACAGCATGTGTAGAGTTAGGTTCATTAACGGTCTAGAGTTACAATCCCAAAGCTTTTTTTTTTTTTTTTTTTTTAATATACCTCTCCTTAAAATGACTCTGAACTGAGCAACATGTGTTTTACACGATCACAGCCTAATTGCTTCATGTCTTTGTCAACTCCCTGTTGTTATTCTGTGCATTTAATATGAACAGCAGAAAAAGACTAAGAGGCGACAACGGTGAACATGTGTTTTTTTTAATGGGGTCAGCTAAGGGGAATGTAATTACTAGATGTGTAAAAAAACCCTGATAGCTCCTCTCGTGTTGTTAAACAACTTGAGCAAGCAAAGCTATCATTTCCTATAAAAGGTGTTCAGGAGGCAAAAGGGAAAAAATTGTTAAAACTAAATTTGACTTGGTAGAGCTTACATAGTGCACTTTAAAACCCGATCATTTTTTTCACTAGTAAATATTTTTTTATGCTCACAAGCTTAGTTGACTGACTTGAGTTGTACTGTTTTAAAGCTGCACATCAAATATATCATAATACAAATGAGTGAAATGTCCAAGTGTAATTGGGAAGGGATTGTGAATATAGTGTATATACATATGTACACATAGTCCAAAAATATAATAATATAGTCCAATAATCTACGATGGGCGAAAGATTTATTGGCAATTATTTTTTTTTCTGTTGACTGTTTATGTTAGCTCCATCATTGTTAGGAAAATTACTCATGGGCAAATAAATAAATAAATCACCCTTGTAAAAACGATCGCTGATGGGCTCAGCCTATCGTCAATATATTCGTCCAATCGCCCAACCCTAATCTAGATCAACAGTAAATTACTGACAGTGTGCACTCAGAATCTTAGTCTCTGTAGTTTTGATGTCTACAGTTCTACAGCACCTCAATAAAAGCTGAACCCTTGTCAGTTTGTTAACACAATCCCAAGGAGGAAAGACACCTGCATTCTTGCTTCCCATTCATCTGGGAAAAATTACAAAGCAATTTCCTTACAAACAGTTTAAGTCAATCTTTCTGCAGTGAGTCAGATTATTCAACTGGAAAGCATTCAAGACTGTTCTTCTCAGAAGTGGACGCCACAGCAAATATACTCCAAGGTCAGACCGTGGAACGCTCTGAGAAAGAGCAAAAAGGCCCAAGAGCTACACCTTAGTATGTATAACTGTATACAAGAAAACAAGCAAAATCGGGGTTTAAAAGCAAATCACTACAGCGCAGTTACCAGCACACAGATGAATTTTGGACACGAATCAAGGAGTGTTTCTCTAATGTGAGCAGCTGTATAGCTAGTCACCTGCGAGAGTACAGCTGACACACACAGGTAGGGTGTACAGAAGATAACCTGACAGGTGTTGGACACACAAATACGCTCACACGCACACACCTGATGCTAGTCATGCTTCCAGTCTCAGAGCCAAGCTTGCATCTCTCCAGCTGACTGGCGACAATCTGTCGTTCGGCTTCCAGCTCCCTGGTCAGACGTTCAAACTGCAGCTCCTAGAAAGAGAAAGAGAGACGGGGAGGGAGAGCAAGAATGTGTCAAAACAATCTGTCTATTTATTTACTGTCACATTTACAGTCATCCTGAGCATTAGTTTGGCTGCGTTCTCTCTGACACATTTTTAATTGTTGTGAAATGGACTCTGCAGTCTGTGGTGGGAAAACAGGCCAGATATCGCTGCGTCTGCCAAGTTTCGCACTGCCAGATATTCACAGAGAAGAGTTTGACATGTTGCAAAACTGTGACACCAAACTCAAACCATCACAAATGTGACATTTGCTGTTGTGCCACTGAGGAAAGTCATGGAACAGCAGAAGGTTTTGGGGGAGAAAAATGCTCGTATTTTTTGACATATAGTGTCAAAAAAGTTGTAAGCATTACTCTAATGCTTGGCTCGTCTATGCACTAACGCCAAATGGATTTATACCCTATGCATTTGCTGGTTGATGTAAATGGAGTGGTGGGAAAAAGTTGTCAGTCATATCTACGCAGTTAAAAAAACATTTATTTCCCCCCAATTTTTGTAGAACAACAGACAAGAAGGACAACAGCCCCAACTGTCCAGCAATTGTGACGAAGTACACAGAGACTAAACTTCCGAGTGTTTCAATGATGCCCGGGACAATGTTTGTACCAGGTTAAAGCTGTGCACATATGTATCTACAATCTCCTCACAATCTAATGAATATGAGGAAATGGGCCCATTGAGATAAACAGCTGGTGACACCAATTCTCCAGTGGAGTGACATTAGAGATTGCAGCAAAATGATGCAGTCCAAAGAGCTACAAAGAGGATGTGGAAAACACGACAGACATGATTTAGTATTTTTAATGTATTTGATTGGATGGTTTTCTGTCTTTTCAGCAAAACAGAAGATTCAGTGGATTTTTTAAAGGCCTGTACTTAACAACTCTTTCCACTGCACTCGCATCACATTTTGCTCTTAGTGTTTTCATTGAATTGAATTGATGTTGCCACAAGTAACACACATACACTTACATAAATTAGTTTTGTGCAAGCTGGCCTCATAATATATCGTATCACATATTATATCATCTGAACTGATGAAAGGGGCCTGACTAGTAGATCTTTGGTCATTAGCATGGGGAGGCTCTCCTGAAGAGAGATCCATTCAGCTTGTTTCTTTTCATATATAACATAAAAGATGGATGTGACCCAAACTCAGTGTCTCTGGACTAACACTAAGTTTCAATGTAAGCATTTGGTTACTGCCATGCTGTTTTTTAGAAGCCATAAGTTACTTTATATGGATGACAGACTAATTCGTCAGCCAATACTAGCTAGCTCAGTTAGCAAGCTGCAAAAAACACACCTGTCAGCTAATTAGCTAAGAAAATACTAGAATTTGCTCACCAAAATTAAAGCACAAGCTTTCTGGATGGTCTGTACCACACAGAAAGCCATTATATTAGTCAATTGATATTTTAAAAATATTAATTCAGGTTGCTGTTTGCTCAGTTTCAACTCAGTATTTTTATTTTTGGCTTCTACAGCAGTAGCTTTCACCCCTGAAACCTATTTATTTCCTTTGTCCTCCCTTAAGCTAAACTTTCTTTTTATTGGCTTATACCAGGTTTAAACAGAAACTGGGTGGGGTGTCTGTCCTGATATGGTGATATTAGGGACAGCTCCACATCCAGGAGCAGAAATATTGTTTAATACTTATAACACTCTGAAGCGTGAGCCTTGTCTCACAGACATTACCTGCATCTACACCAACATCATTATCTGAAACTGTTGTCATGTGTAATATTAGAGTTCAGCATGTCACAAAATAAGGACGAATTTAATAAAGTTTACTTTTCGCTGTTCCCATATTCAACAAGGGATTGCCACAGCAGATACTTTGGTATATTTGATATGGCGGATACCCTCCTCAACCTCTTTAATGAGTAAAAAGAATGTCACGACACAAAGTCAGAGCTGGAGCTGTTTAAAACTGTGAGTAGAGGTGTCAGTAGTATACTTGTACACTGGTGTTTTAAAATATTAGCTTATTATGACTTTCAGCATCGAGCACCAGAGCACTATAGTCCTGTGCAGACAGAAAATTTCTTGCTAGCTAAGCAGAATTGAAAGCCATGGCACAGATCAGGAAGTATATTCTATTAGGGTACTGTATTTTTCGAACTATAAGGCGCACTTAAAATCCTTAAATTTTTTCGCCTTATGTATGGATTCTGGTTGTGTTTACTGACCTCGAACCGATTTTATGTGGTACACGGTGCTCAAAAAATTGTCAAAAAACATTTTAGTATGACTTTTGTAAGCTACAAAGCCACGCCGCTTGATGGATTGTCGGAGCATTACGACTGCCTTGGTCAGGAGCCTCTCATGGAGTAATTTCGGTCCAAAACTCAGTCCGCTTCAGGTCCCAAAGTCAAACGAACACTGCGGCATCACTGAGAGTTAAAACTGTCTAAATTGTTTCATCTTTAACAAAATGATCAGCATTGCCGTTTTACCAGGCGTAACAATTAAGTTTAACATCCAGACATACATGAAAACAGAACTTATTAAATTTAATGGAGTTAGAAGTTAGCAGGAAATTACCTTGCTAGATTCCACCTAAACATGATATACCATGTTCTGATTGAGAGATTGCTGAAAACGTAAAGCTCTGCTATCACTTCCAACATAAATGAAGACAGAAAACTAAACAGCAGTGACCTTTTTAGGGTTACTGAAATTCGATTAGCTGGTATTTAATGATGTGCTACATGATTGCTAGCGACACAGCTATGTTAGCTTAAAAATAACAAAATGAAACTGGAGGATGAACACCGAGTTTTTCCACTCGATAAAAGATAATGTGAGGGTTCCCAATGGTTAGGGAGAGATAGTTTGAATTATCTGAGTGTTTTGTTTTGCTCAATGCGCCTCATAATCCAGTGTGCCTTATGGTCCGAAAAATACAGTAATATTTCACTGCCTGGTTTTATAACACATGGATATTAACTAGTATTAGCAGCTTTTGGAATCAGAATCAATTAAAATACATACACAATTATGCAATACCAATAGTCAAAAAATTAACTTCAGTTATATTTTATACATAAACTCTATGTATATGTTTGGTTTAAAATGCTGGTATCTGTTCAAGGCTTGGATGAAATCTATAAGATAAATTATAAAGTCAAAAAGTTTTCATAATTCACTTGTATGTGCCATTTAAGAGCAAATATTTTTATTGGGGTGGTTCTTGATAGAGACCTTTTCTTAGGCTAAATTTATGCATGATGAATAACCACTAATTAGCCAATGTGCAAACAAGCGAGCAGCTGATTAGGATATTTGTGTCTGCTGCTGTGATCATTATAGCTGATTAAATAAACAGAATTTACCAATTTGTGCAAAAGAAAAAAAAATGTGATGAAAAACAAAAACAAGAATGATCAAATTGTTTTGCTGAATCATTCAAATCAAGTGGAGAAGGCACATCAGCGCTCAGCCACTGCACTGCTGGTTTCAAAGGTATGATTTGGATCTTTAAATGACTTTCTGACACACCTTTGGCTGGTTTCAGATAATAAAAGTGACATAATTACAATAAGTTATGCCAGACCAGAGGAAACAATCAATCACTGTTTCCAAGGCAGTGTTTAAATAAAGACGAGATATTATGAAAGAAATATGTGCTCATCAACAAACAAAGTGAAAAAAGTGATACAAGCGCACTCACTGCCTGTTTCTCAGATCTTTTAAGGTTTACAAGTTTCCCATCACCATCACATAGCCTTTTTTTCCCCTTTTTTGTTGTCAGGCTGTGAACCTGGTGGCTGTTGCCTGATGACGAAGACCCTGTGGAGGTAACGACTAACATTCTGTGTTCTGTGCAAAGGTCATTGTTTGCAGCCCGACTACAAAAGCAGATGAATGCAATGAGTAATAAAAAGCTTAATCCTCATCAGATGATAGTTGATTGTTTTCATATTGCATTTTGGGAAATGCGTTCCCCTTGTGGTTTCCACACTCAGTGTTTGGCTGCACATAACCAAACTGACTGAAATGTGACTGATCAGCACTCCGACTGTGCAAACTGAAACCTGAAAGCTTCCGGGACCAAAATTCTCATCCCTTGTCAGCAAATCCATCATATTCATATGCAAGTATCTGTTTACAGTCATTTTTTCCATCAATCACCACATAGTACTATAGGAATATGTGGCTCCTTGATTAAATCCACCCATACTTAATTAAATTCAGATAATGCTTTTAGTAAAATGAGTATAAGTTCATCATCCTCAAAAGGAAGATCTTCCTAAATCTGGCAGTCAAACTGAGTAATAGCAGAGGATAACTGTTAGTGCAGCACTCCTCCAATCAGGCTTTGAAGGAAGAGTGGCCGGAGGGAAGCCATTCCTCACTAACAGGTACAAGACAGCCCACTGGTGGTTTGTCAAAAGACAGCTGATTGGGCTCTTGGGCTATAACAAGAAAAATCCTCTGCACTGATGAAATAAAAATTGAACTGTTCCACCATAGCTCCCATTGCCATGTGTGGAGAGAGCCGGGTAGTGAGAATCACCTTATTAATGCCATCGCTACTGTCGCTCAAAGCCGTGGTGATGGCAGCATCATGCTGTAGGGAGTTTTTTCCTGTGACAGAGACTGTGAGACCCTTTAGAATTAATACAGAATAATCCTGAGTGAAAACCATTTTCAGAGGGCTAAGCAGAAGTTATATATTTCAAGAAGAAAATGAAACAAAGCACATCACTGAGAAAACACAAGAGTTGCTTCAGATAATGCTGTGAAAATCCTGGACTTTTGCAGGCACAATCCGGACCTGATGCCAGGAGCAGCTCGGGAGACCTGAAAACAGCTGAGCACCAACACTCTCATTCCAACCCGGTTGAGCTTAAAGGATTCTGCTGAAAAGAATGGCAGAAACCCCTGAAAGAAAGGATCATTCCCAAGAAAACTTGAGGCTATTATTGCTTCCAAAGGGGCCTTAACCAAGAGAAGGCTCTGAATACTTATAAAAACAGCACATCTCAAAAAACACATTCCCAAAAAAACTGTTTTTTGTTTGTCATTGTTTAGTACGTGTATGTTGTCTCACAAAAATCCATGTTAAGATGAGTCTGAATCATAAAAAAACTCAAAAAAACAATCGTACAAGGAGAGAAAAGAGAAATAGCGCTCTTTAATAAACCCAATAAGCTTAGTTTTGCTCACACAATAACTCAAGACGAAAGACCCGGGTGGAGTTCCCAACCAAATTAAGTTATACAGATTCAGAAAACAAATGCATATCATTAAAATAGAATAAAACTCTTTCTGCAGCAAATGCAACTTAACATTAGCGTTACCAATTTTAATGACCTAAAAAAAGCTTAAAAAGGAACATTAATGCTATTTATAGTGCTAACACAATGTGTATTTTATGGCTAAGAGTAGTGATGGAGAACATGGTGCTGGACCGTGGGAGCTTAAATGCCTAAGATGCCTGAGGCAAATCTAGGCTTCCCACCATAATGATACAATTTGATTATAATGAATCATTAATGTAATAACTTAACAAATCAAATTGCAAATTTCACTCTAATTATGCAACGTCTTCTCATTATTAATGGCAACTGGCCACACATTCAGGCGCACACACCAGTATAGAGAAACATATGTGACACACACACGCGCACACACACACACAGTGGCACACAGCGATACATCTGTAAGGATTCTGGATGTGAGGACACAAGTTGCACGTATCAGTGGGGACATGCTGCTGCGTCTTTGTGCTGGTATCAAGGCAACACAGGATTAAAATATTTTCTAGATCGCATCGAATTCTGTTTTTCTTTCCATCAACTCTTCTTGGAAACTGGCTTATATATTTGCATTTACGCGCAACAGCAAGATATCAGCTATACTCGGGTGGCAAATTGAAAGAAAACCAGCATAAAAAAGACAAAGTAAAGTGGGTTTACAGATAGATTAGCTTCAGTACACTTTGCCATTAATTCTCCAAGACTTTGTAAGGCTAGTGGAGGGATGGGACACCATTTTTCGAAAACGGATTTCCTAATTTGTTGTTTTGATGATAGTATGGAGAACCAAAAGCTCCCAAAGCTGTTTAAACTGGTCTAGGAGTCAGTGACTGTGAAATCTCCAGTTTAATTCAATTCAGTTCATTTTAATTCATATATTGCCAAACCACAACAGCAGTCGCCTCAAGGTGCTTTACACTCTAGTAAAGGTAAAGACTCTGCAGTAATACAAAGAAAACCCCAACAATCAGATGACCTGCTATGAGCAAACACTTGGTGACAGTGGGAAGGAAAAACTCCCCTTTAACAGGAAGAAACCTCCAGCATACACACGCTCAGGGAGGGGCGGCCATCTGGGAGATGAGAGGACTAAATCCCCCCAAACCAAAAACCAAAAAAACAAAAAACATAATGTGGAAGAAAGCCAGAAATAAATAATAGCTAATCACCATTACACCATTTTAATGTTATTCAGTGAACCCTTGTGCATGGTGGATGGGTCCACCATGTACAAATTTGCAGTGACCCTTCCTTACAAGAGGACAAGCAAGATCCTGTAAAATCCCCCAAACACAGCCCCTCCACAAAGCCTTGAATCTTTTCTCCTAACTTTGTCACCCGTGTCCGTGTTCTCCAGTCAAACCAGAAGACGTGCAGCTTTCAAAAGCATTTTGCGAAGCAGAAAGTGTGTGCATGTTAACGCGCACAGTGTGAGAACAGTTCGACATGTAGACGCTTCACTGTTTGCACACTTTCAACATTTTTACACAGCACTCGGGATACAAATATAGCTGCTCAACAGAAGCCAAACCTTACTGAGCTGATTAATCAGTCATATTTGAGAGAAAACTAAGAAGCCACACATGCACATAATTTTAGCCCTTTAGGCTAAAATCATCAATCATTATAGTATTTGTTGAAGTTTTAGCAAGCAGCCAATCACTGAGCAGAAGCACACAGATGCTTTCAGCGTTTGTGATCTCACGATCCCATTGAAGATAAAAAGCTATAGTTTTCTGATGCCAGTGAGCTCTATTTCTTATTTACATCTCAAACACCACTCAACACATGGAAACTGCATGTTTCTCCCTGTGCGACCTGAGTTTTTACGCAGCCAAATCAATCTAAACGCCCGTAATCAGCTGATGCAATGAAAGAAACAGCACAAGAGAGAGAGAGAGAGAGAGAGAAAAAAAGACAACCTACTTTGAGGCAAAGTCTCTGTAGCAGATGAGGAAAAAAGTGTTTTTTGTTGTTGTTTTGCACGGAGCACACACCGACAGACTAACGGGCTGACTAACCAGCTCCATTGTGAGCTGTGAGAATTCAGATGCAAGTCTTCTCAGAAACAGCCAAACAAAAGCGATCACTCCCTCCTTTTTCTATCCCCCCTCCACTCCTCGCCCCCTCCGATCTCTGCTCCCTCCAATTCAGGGCTGAAGGGCAGACACCTGTTACTGCAGGAAGAGACTGTGATGGAATTTACTGCTGGAAAGAGGTACTGGTGAAGGAGTTGGAAAAAAAAGAAAAAAGAAAATGGTATCATAAGCAACGTATACACATACCTTCACATGGACCATACTTCACAAAGAGACACAAAATCACAAAGTATCCTGCTTTGCTTTGCTCCCCTCTAGTCAAAAAGCGACAACAGTGCTCCCTCTCCCTCCTCCAAATGCTCATCTGTCCTGGGTCAGGACACGTCAAGTGACAGAGAGACAAAAAGAAAGACATAGAGAGAGAGAGCGTGCGTGAGAGAGAGAGAAACCACAAGTGTCACTTGAGCTGACTGCACCTCGGCCCCTTGTCTGTCTATCGCTCTCTCTCTTTGCTTCTATGCCTGTGTCTCTTTCTCTCCCTCCTCCGGGGGCCATGAAGCACACACTCACACACATACACATACTGTGTTCACTGAGGCACAAAGGTCCCCATGGCAACGGAGCATTTAGAAGCCCCGTGGCATTATTTATGCAACGTTGCATCACAATGGGCCCTCCCACCGGCCCAGCATGCCAAAAAAGCCCGCCGCTTGCCAGTCACTCTCTGTCTCTCTCTCTCTCCCCCTCTCTTTCGCTCTGACCAGACCATCTGCACCCCCTCCCTCTCCCCCCATAACTTCCCCTCCTGCCTTGCCTCCCTCCCTCCCTCACTCCCTCCCTCATCCAACATCACTGAAAAGCAAGGAGGGATTTTGGGAGGAGGAAAGCAAAGGACACAAGAGAGCCTGAAGATGGAGAGGAAGCCGGATGGAGGGAGGCACACACACTTACACACACACAGACACACACACACACACTAACCAAACATACCCACACACATACAGTGTTCTGCTTCAGTGAAATTCTATTGGCTGAGACAGGATGTAAGGAGTGCATTAGGTGGAGTGTGTCCAAACGCACCCAAACACAAAACCACATGTAGATTACACACGGATGTAGTACGACGTAGTTATTACCTGTAAAGGCCTGATCACATCACCGTTTTATAAAAGCGTACGACTGGGTCATTTCAACTGAACTATCATTTGTCACAGTGGAATCTAAAGCAACATGAAAGAGCCTTCCTGAACTCTAACATGAGGAAGTGCCAAGCCTCCAGGGAATGGAGAGTCACACTATCCCAACTACACACCGAGGCAGAGTGTAGGTGTCTTTGTTTGAGTGCTCCACAAACAGGGGTGGGTTGTAGCATGCTCGAAATCTATTGTCCTTTTAGTGGCTGTGCAAGCTTGCTGGCAAAGTGTCAGTGTTATCACATCCCAGAATAAGATACTGTTATTCATAGAAAGCACTTTAACTTTCCTTAGTTGCTAACATGTTAGGGTAGGATCGACACAGGAGGAGTAAAATGCTGATGTTTCACAAACAGGTGCACTGGCTGCTTTTCACCTCATTCATTCAAAAGGAATACTTCTTCTGTAATAGTTACAGCAATAAAGATAAACTTTAGTCCAACTAAAATTTGAAACCAGACATCTTGTCATCAAGTCACATTGTTGGCCTCTGCAGGACGGGACTATTGGGGGCGGTAATAGATAGGCCAATGGTCACACGAGGCTGACATATTACAATTAGACTGAAACAGGAATCAGATTAATAACAGAATCCATGTTCTCTTTCATAAAAAAGGAATTGAAATAAATATCGATCGCACAAGACGTCAATGGAAGCCTCCCTTTTGAGAAGTTTTCCCTGACTGCTGATGGACTACCTCATGAAGGGTCAGTTGTTTTTACGTGTCTGTTGCTCTGTTTTTAATCTTATTCTACTATTTCATACCAGCAGATTATTAAGTCTGCTGATTCTTAATTAAGCTTCGTTGATGGTGGTGTGGGGCTAGAAGTCCACGCAATTGATCTTCCAAAATGGAGGATGCTATCATACTAACTGTATTGCGGCTTGCTCTCCAGAAGAGATGAGGTCAAACTGCATTTACAGTATGCAGTTCTTCCCATCTGCGCCGCGGTCCTGCACGGGCTGATTACAGCTGGCGTGTCTTTGTACAGCTAGCACCACAGACTACTTACACACATCACAATGTTAATTTACAGTAAGATGAAATAATTCTAAATAATTAAACCCAGGTGAGCGTCACATGAAACACATACATGCGTAACTAAGTCTTACCCAGATGCAATCTGACTGGAAACCTGAATCCATGATTTCGCAGCAGGTGTTTCTCTGACTGTTACTTTCCATCGTGCCAAGAAGCCCGGTGAACGTGTCTTCAGACTGTTTTTGTTTTGTTTTACCCTCGCTGACTCGCCCACCTCCTCTTTCTGTCCGATCGACACTAAACCAGTCACTACAGCTCAATAAAAACAAAAACCATTGTGCATGCAAAGCTGCAGGCTCCAGTCATTTCCTTATTCAAATTTGAATTGGCTCAGTTTACGTGGCTGTTCGGCTTCAGGCAGAGGTAGGATGAGTGTTTGGGTGAAACAGATGGATCAGTTTGATCAACTCTTTGTTTCTGTGTGAAACTCACATTAACAGTAAATGATGTGAACACGCCCTGAACATACGTGCATTTGTGTGTTCAGATCAAAGAAATGTGTCTTAGCAGTTTTATCTATACAGCAAATCATACGTGCTTAAGAATTTGGCCAACAACAAAAGAGTTGTTTCAGCAGAAGAATGTTTCATTAGACCCTCCTTCCCTCACCTTCAGTTCACAGAGGTGTGGCTCCTGCTACATTACTTTAAGGTTCTACATGATCACATGACAACTCTTTCTGCAGTTTCTTCTCCTATTTTAAATCCAGAAGGCTTTCCAGATGATGTTTGATAACTGGGGAGTACCCTGAACACATCATTATGTCCTTGAAGCCAGTTTCATTTGACCTTGCTGTGTGACATGATAGTGTCTATTGATAGAAAGTGAATTATGGCCATAAAATATTCACATGGTCAATCTAAATAGAATTTAGATAAGCTGTGCTATTAAAACAATGGCTGCTCGGTAGAAGGTTGGGTCAGCTGATTTCTGTTGTTAAATTGTCTTGTAATGATATACATCATCGCTTTTCTACCCTGAGTACTATAAGCCACATTCACCCAATCACAGGGGGGCAAATTTGAGGTTCAGTATCGTCCCCAAGGACACTGGGACATGTGGACTGGGGGAGCCGGGGCTCGAACGACTGACCTTCCAATTAGTAGACGACCCACTGCATCTGCTGAGCTGCAGCTGCTCTCATTGAAACCATCTCCAGAAGGCTAAGATGTCATTTTGCTAAGATACTATTTTTGGTGCAAAACCTGACAGCCATCCATCTCAAGATTACATGTGTTGTCTATTCTAAGATTCTTGTCTGCTTAGTTGGAAAGTGTAGCTATCTAAGGTACCACAGCCTTCCTGCCAGCTCCAACCAGTCTGGTGTTCTCCTCTGACCTTTCTCACCAACACGCTGTTTCTGTCTGCAGAACTGCCACTCATTGGATGTTTTTGGAGTTTTTTTTTCACACCTTTCTGAGTAAATTGTAGCAACAGCTGTGGTGAAAATCCCAGAAGATCAGATGCTTCAAAATTACCCATAACACCTGGCCTACCACCAACAATCATACCGCAGTTAGCTAGCTAGTAAAAACCAGGCTGGGTTATCAAGTGTGGAGCATCAGAATTGCTGTGTTTTGCTCCTCATTACTGTAAGTTTGTTAGAAATGTTCGAAAATAAATATTGGCTGTATAAATGTGTGAATCCGTGGAAATGTAAATGTTTTAAATGTTAATGTTTAAAACTGAATCTGCTATTACTTTTAGTTGTACGACCTGGTTTGAACTGCAGGCTTAAAAATGGCCCACAGTTCAAACGAGATGGCTTATTTTTCATCAACTGATATATTATTTTTAGTTAATAACGGCTTGGTTGGGGAAAATTGGACCACCTGTTGGATCTGCTTTTTCTGTGGAAAAACATCATTGTTCTCCTCAGCCCGTTGTTGTAAATGCAACTAATGTTACATAACATAATAAAAAGCACAAAAAACTAAGAGAAAACAATAAATGTTTAAATTTTGCTACATTTCTTCCCCTTCATTTGATTAACAATGGGTTCGTCTACTGCTAACCATTCTCCAACTTCACGACTTTACTGTATATTTACCACAGAAGTTGAATATGTGCTTTCCATTATGTCATGGTTAAAAGCTGGATGTTCACCGAGGCAGCCGTGTCTCCTAATGCACGTTTACAGAGGCAGAAGGTCGGTCATTTTTATCTGATACAACTTTCTGATTTCCCCATGGCCCCACCCCACCCGTTTCTCAGTCCTGCCCCTGTACCACTCCATTTAAAAAAAAATCCTGCACACACCCCTGCTGTCTGGGGAAATAAGTGGCTTATAAAAGGGGCCCAACATTTTTTTTTTTGCCTTTAGGCAAAGAGGTTAATCCAGCCAGCCTCACTGATTGCATATGTGTCATTTCCCTTCAAACTCAACAAACTAACACAATAGAAACTGACTATTAATAACGCTTTTGGTCTTATAATCAATAGACTACACGGACTTAACTTTGTTGAAAAAAGACACACACACACACTCTCTCTGGTGGCAGGAACTCTAAATGTGTGCGAGTGTGTATGTGAGCGACTAATCATAGCTTGATAAGCAATTAAGAGAAAAGGACAACAATTAACTATGTCTTAATGAGCAGGTTCCACAATCAAGTGCTTGTCAGCTGATTGCATTACTAAAGATTCAGCTCCAATCTGAGCTTCTTAATGGAGACAGAGGGAGGACAGAAAGAGAGTTAGTGTGCAGCCACTAGCTCATGAGTCCACGCTGGCCCCTGAAAACCCCATTAAAGCAATTAGTAAAGTAAGATAAATGACTGTAGGACAGTGGTGGGCTGCATGGGGAGCAAAGTTAGTGTGTGCGTCCTAGCTGTAGCTGTCCCTCTCTCTCTCTCTCTCTCTCTCTCTCTCTCTCCAGTGTAAAGCGGTCTAATTGTGCCCCTTGGTGTCCGCCTGGCATTTAGATGTTTTAGATGGGGGGATTGCTGTTCGATGCGAAAATGTCACAGTGGCTGTGTAAGCTAAGCCTGCTGCTGTCTGGAGCCACTGTTTCAGGATAGACCTAGGATTGTCAGGATTGTCCTGTAGGTGGAGGGAAACAAGCCAACATGAGGAGGCGGGGCCTGATAGAAAGATCGTGTAGGGAGCCATATAAGTGTGATAAAGAAAAAGGAGCGATGGGAGGGAAGCATCAAGGAGATTTAACTCTCCTCAGATACTGCTTAAACGTTCATCCCAAACCAGACAGATTTGTCTTGTTGTTCTTTCTGCAGCTGGTCTAATTCCTCTCCTCATCCCTGTTTCTCTTTTCAACTGGCTTCAAAGACGTTGGTAGGTACATAAATTATGAGCAACGGTAAAATATTCAGGGTGCTGTGTCTTTGTTGAGCTTACAGTGCTGCTAAATAGGAACGCTACTCAGCTGCCATCAAGGTAAAATTGTTTATTCAAACTGCAGGGCAAATCAAAATCTCAAGGATGTTGAAAGCTCAAGGCCAAGTCATGAGGTAAACATCTAAAGGCTAAGAGTTCTCTCGGGCTTTCTTGACATTGTTGCTTTAATCGCGTTGAAACACCTTGTGGCCTTGTTATTTCTGTCTCGTTTATTGCCTGTTGCTGGGAGCTTTGCCAGTCAGGCATTTTGTTTCTTCCCTCGAAAAATAAAAAATAACAAACGCTATCTTCAGGTGCAAAACAGGAAGCATAAGCACCTTTGCCTAATAAAAGCTCGGCGGTTTGACTCCAAGATGGATTCAAAAACAAAACGAAATACAAAGACTTTCGCGAGATCACAATGGGTCTCTTTTAAAAAAAAATTTAATCTTCTCTGAACTCCATGCATTGTTCCTCTTCAAAAGTCCAATTCTACTCAAGAAATGTGTCGACCGAATGTCTTGCCAGCTGGTTTTTAATCAAGGATGTGTTAGTAGTCGACTTATGTGGGCTGGATTCCATGCAGAGCAGAAAGGATTAGTCAAGTAAACAATTAGCTGATTAGGGGAGCTATTTTGGTGAACTGTTTTGTTTGGCTGAAAGGGGAAACATTTGTTGGTTTTACTTTCCCAACTTTTAAGATTTTCTTTTGTTTTTGTTTAACCTTATAGTGAACTGAATATCGCTGAGTTACTCCCCAGTAATTGAACAGATGTATAGACTGTAATTAAACGATGAAAAGGCCACTATACACCAGTTGGTTTTTTTTGTTTTGCTTTTGTTTGTTTTCAGGGGACTATATCTGGATGAAATGCTAAGTTAGCACATAATGCTAACAAGCTTTGTAAGCAAGCTGCATTCATAAGCTTTATATATGCAACGTACAGATGCATATGCAGCATGTTTTAATTACTGTCAACAGATGAATAAAAATAATACATTTTAATTCCTTTAAAGTATAAAATTAGAATTTTTTTTTTATTAAAATGTTATAAAGGGGGGCAGGGATAGCTCAGTAGCTAGTGTGGTACCCTACAAGCTGCTCCCCAGGGCGCCTGATTGGTGGCTGCCCACTGCTTCAATGAGTGAATGGGTTAAATGCAGAGAGATGCAGAGTAATTTCCCCACAGGGATCAAAAAAGTATACATTATCATTATTATTATTATTATTATTATTATTATTATTATCAAAGGGCAGGTGTACGAAACAGTGTCTGATCCGGGGCCCTTTGCTGCGCATCTGTCACCATCTTTCATTCCCTTCTTCAGACAAAAGTTTAAAAAAAGATCACGAAAAAAGCACCAAAATGGTGGAAAACCAGAACATGTTTTTTGCGGATTTAAAATGCCTGACTTGATTCTGGAGCCAACTAAAATAGTCATTACAGGAAGTATAGTTTTAGAAATTTTTACAATGATCTAATTTTTTCCAGAGTGTTCCATTTGGGAAAAGAAGGAATTTGAGTATCTGACTTTCCTTCCTGAGGCAGTGTAAATGTAGAATAGCAAATCAAGTGCATGGAAAATTTACAGTGAGGATACTGCAGCCGATATTCAAGTTGTGCTCCTTAACTTCTGATTCCAAAACAAACTGGAGGCTAACT